>JAVTVY010037835.1:0-171108 GCA_036873755.1 Hanleya hanleyi
TAATTATGTCTCCCCCAACTATGTTGGGGGAGACATCTAGTGTTTGTGCTGTCTGTCTGTCTGTCTGGTTGGATGTCTGGTCTGTCTGTCTGTCTGGTTGGATGTCTGGATGTCTGGATGGATGTCTGTCCGTCCCCTTGCCTTGTCTGCAAGATATCTTGAGAACTACTGGACGGAATTTCACCAAACTTGGATGGAAGCTTCATTGGGATAGCCCCTTCATTTGATTAGGTTTTGGTGTGTGTGCATGTGTTCATCCATGTCTCGTGTCCGTCCGTCAGTCCATCTACTTGTACATGTATATACAGGCCTTGTCTGCAAGATATCTTGAGAACTACTGGATGGAATTTCACCAAACTTGGATGGAAGCTTCATTGGGATAGCCCCCTCATTTGATTAGGTTTTGGTGTGTGTGTGCGTGCATTCATCCGTGTCCGGTGTCCGTCCGTCCGTCCATCTACTTGTACATGTATATACAGGCCTTGTCTGCAAGATATCTTGAGAACTACTGGATGGAATTTCACCAAATTTGGATCGTAGCTTCAGTGGGATAGCCCCCTCATTTGATTAGGTTTTGGTTCGTGTGGGTGCATTCATCCGTGTCCGGTGTCCGTCCGTCCGTCCATCTACTTGTACATGTATACGGGCCTTGTCTGCAAGATATCCTGAGAACTACTGGACGGAATTTCACCAAACTTGGATGGAAGCTTCATTGGGATAGCCCCCTCATTTGGTTAGGTTTTGGTGTGTGTGCATGCATTCATCCGTGTCCGGTTTCCATCCCTCTGCCCATGTACTTGTACATGTATATGTATATATGTATACAGGCCCTTTCTGCAAGATATCTGAAGAACTACTGGACAGAATTTCACCAAACTTGGATGGAAGGTTCATTGGGATAGCCCCTCATTTGATTAGGTTTGGGTGTGTGTGTGCATTTATCCATGTCCATCGTCCGTCCGTCCATGTGTATACAGGCCTTGTCTGCAAGATATCTTGAGAACTACTGGATGGAATTTCACCAAACTTGGATGGAAGCTTCAGTGGGATAGCCCCCTCATTTGATTAGGTTTTGGTGTGTGTGTGCGAGCATTCGTTTGTGTCCAACTTCGATGGCAGCTTTATCGTGATGGCCTCCTCATCTGATTAGGTTTTGGTTTGTTTGCGTGCATCCATCTGTTTCTGATGTCCAGCTTTGTTACATGTATGTACAGGACTACTCTTGTCTACAAGATATGTGGAGAACTACTGGATGAAATTTCACCAAACTTGGATGGAAGCTTCATTGAAATGGCCTTATGATCTAATTAGGTGTTGGCATGGTTGGTGTGAGCTAGTGCTTGTGTGGGTCCATGTAAAATGTGCTTATCTGTCTGTCCAATTTCTGTTCACTCCATATCTTGGAAACTACTGAAGGCAGATGCATGAAACTTCTATACGGTACAGCATGTATACTATAGGTGTGGCTCTTGTATGTTTTGCATCTTTCCTAATGTGATCAGTTTCGAAATAGTTGATGCTTCACAATTACATGTATTCCACATCGGTTGGCATGGTTGGACGCTGTAGATGGCGGCAATCCACTCATTGCTATATAAATCCCGACTCCTCACTGGGTTACTGCAACAATGAAAATCGCCTCTTTGTAATTAATATTTTTAGATGCGCAGCTTTGTTTAGGATACTTATTGCTACATTCATTTTATAGCACTTTCCCTTAAATTATGTGCCCACTCAAGGCAAGGTGGAAGGTTGGGGGAGACGTATGTTTTTGCTTAAAAAAACAACCAGCATAGGCTTCATGCCGGAGCGGCAACTCAAGGGTCAAAGCGGAACCTCTAGTTTTATTCAGCCTCGCTATGAAAGATCAGTTTCATTTTGCATGTTTAGATCTGCCCAGAACAGGAAAATGCTGGAAATTTATCTCAAGCATTCATTTATTCTTTTAGATATGATGCTCTTCTTGTTGCCAGCAATGACTGGGAGGAACTGGCAAAAAGGTAAAAAACTAAAGCTAATGCATATGCAGTTGAGTAGTCAAAATATCGTGACACCAGTTTAGCGTACTCCTCACATCAGAGTCTGTATATCCTGTCATCAGTGAACAACCTCAGATTTATTCTCAATGGAAAACCTGACATGCAGGATTGAGAATAACTTTTTGCAGCTTAAAGTAATGTAGTCCTCAATCCTTCTGAATACTACATCCCAGATAGGATGTAGTATAAATCATTTCTTTAAACTGGTTTGATTTTATCACAAGATGAGCCACTTTCTACCTACCTCAAAGAACAATATCTATAGTAATAAGGGATTTCATGGGTCAAATTCACCAAAACGAATTTGCTCTGATAACTTTGCATGTTAAATTATGATGTTATAGCAGCCAGTCCCAAAGTACAGCATTGCAAGCCCGACGTCATTGTGTTTTGATAATAACATGTGAGATATTGGAGATTTTCTTTGATTCTGAATAGATTACCTTGAAACTTCAGAATAAAAATGTGCAAATTACATATACATAACGAAAAGAAATTCACTGTTCCGAGAAAACTTGTTTTCAACAGGTTGCTGAAAATCCCATTCCTTTGCAGTGCGAGACAGACAGTACATTTAATCCTTGTTTGTTTCACCAGGAGCATGTTTCATGGTGGGGACAGTGACAGTACAGGAGTGATAGCTGCTGCTTGTTATGGGGCCATGCATGGGATTAAAGGGGTACCAGAGGGAAATCACAAGGTAAATGTTGATGTTATCTGGAGGATCTATATAGTACTCGTTTGTGTAATAACTGGTCCAGAATTGGCCCCCATTGATCCCCCTTACAGTGAAGCAGTGAAAATTTACACAGCCAGAACACATACGGTGGGGGAGGCAGCGCAGAGTGAGCTTTATCGAGCATGTATAAACTAGGTTTTTTTGGAAAGCAGAACAGGGATGTGCTAATTATTTCAAAAAATCTCAAGAGAAATAGTGAATATTTGGTGTGGAAATGTGGACTAAAACTAGGTTTGATATATGACAATTTTATATCTTTCCATCCCTATTCAGATATAAATCAGCATACTTGCTCATTTTTATACCCCCTGCAACGAAGTTAGGGAGGGGTATATTGGAATCGTCTTGTCCGTCTGTCTGTAGACACAATTTTTTCCAGACTACTCCTCCTAGGATTTTGCTTCTATTTTAATGAAATTTTACATATGTGTTACCTATGGTTTGAAGATGTGCATGCCCTATTTTCAAGGCGAAATTTTAATTTTTGACATATTTATGACGTTTTGAACTTTATAGGACTTTGCCATTTTCAGGATCTATTCCCATGTAGAGACAATTTTGTCCAGACTACTCCTAAGATTTTGCTTCTATTTTAATGAAACTTTACATATGTGTTACCTATGATTTGAAGATGTGTGTGTCCCACTTACAAGGCGAAATTATAATTTTTGACATATTTATGACATTTTGAACTTTATAGGACTTTGCCATTTTCAGGATCTATTCCCATGTACCGTCTGTCTGTAGACACAATTTTGTCCAGACTACTCCTCCTAGGATTTTGCTTCTATTTTGATGAAACTTTACATATGTGTTACCTATGGTTTGAAGATGTGCATGCCATATTTTCAAGGCGAAATTTTAATTTTTGACATATTTATGTCGTTTTGAACTTTATAGGACTTTGCCATTTTCAGGATCTATTCGCATGTAGAAACAATTTTGTCCGGACTACTCCTGCTAAGATTTTGCTTCTATTTTAATGAAACTTTACATATGTGTTACCTATGATTTGAAGATGTGCATGTCCTACTTACATGTACAAGGCGAAGTTATAATTTTTGACACATTTATGAGGTTTTGAACTTTATAGGACTTTGCCATTTTCAGGATCTATTCCCATGTAGAGACTATTTTGTCCGGACTACTCCTAAGATTTTGCATCTATTTTAATGAAACTTTACATATGTGTTACCTATGATTTGAAGATGTGCATGTCGTATTTACAAGGCGAAATTATAATTTTTGACATATTTATGACGTTCTGAACTTTATAGGACTTTGCCATGTTCTATTCCCATGTACAGATAAGTTTCTAGTGTAATCAACTACTCCTACTACTTTTATC
Source organism: Hanleya hanleyi (assembly GCA_036873755.1). Taxonomy (NCBI): domain Eukaryota; kingdom Metazoa; phylum Mollusca; class Polyplacophora; order Lepidopleurida; family Hanleyidae; genus Hanleya; species Hanleya hanleyi. The sequence goes on from JAVTVY010037835.1 coordinate 4,127, forward strand.
AGAAGGTTCTGAAACTTTGCATCTCCTATTTGTGACATGAAATATTAATCGCTTTGTCCGTCCGTCGTCTGTCCGTCCGTCTATCCGAGTTTCTTGTCCGCGCGATATCTCGGTTAATATTTGATGGACAGGATTGAAACTTGCATGGAATGTGGACAGTACCTCATAGTTGTGCAGCGTAGAGTTTTTTCTGACTTCCGGTATAATTTTCAAGAGTTATGGCCCTTTTTCTGAAATCTCTGTGAATGGGACTCGTCCGGGCTGGATCTTGGTTAATATTGTATGGACAAGTATGAAATTTGCATGATATGTGGTCAGTGCCCCACAGTTGTGCAGCGTAAAGTTTCTCCCCGTTTCGCTTATATTTTCAAGAGTTATGGCCCTTTGTTTCTGAAATCTCCGTGAATTGGGACTTGTCCAGGCTGGATCTCGGTTAATATTGTAGGGACAATTATGAAATTTGCAGCATATGTGGTCAGTGCCCTGTAGTTGTGCAGCATGAAGTTTCTCTGCTTTTCGCGTATATTTTCAAGAGTTATGGCCCTTTTTTTCTTCAAATCTTTGTGAATTGGGACTTGTCCGGGCTGGATCTCGGTTAATATTGTATGGGCAATTATGAAATTTTCAGGATATGTGGTCAGTGCCCTGTAGTTGTGCAGCGTGAAGTTTCTCCGCATTTCGCTTATATTTTCAAGAGTTATGGCCCTTTTTTCTTGAAATCTTTGTGAATTGGGACTTGTCCAGGCTGGACCTCGGTTAATATTGCATGGACAAGTATGAAATTTGCATGATATGTGATCAATGCCCCATAGTTGTGCAGTATGAAGTTTCTCTGCTTTCGGTTATATTTTCAAGAGTTATGATCCTTTGTTTATCAAACCTAAGTGAATGGGATATATTTATTTGTCCAGGCTGGATCTCAGTCCATAACCGATTTGGACCGGGAAAATGGCTATATATATGTCATTCTACATTCCAAAGCAGACCACATAGGTCCTGAAGTATGAAATTGCCCCAAAAAGAGTTAATTGGGTGCAAAATTCAAAGTTTACTGATCGCTTCATAATTTCACCACAATATACTCCCAAGGAATGTAGGTCTCATTTTCGGATTGGACGAAAGCCCCGGCGACCATCTTGCATCAAAACATTGTATTATCACTTGTTGGTCGATACTTTGAATATGTATTATGCGAGGCATGGCAAAAAAATTGACTGAAATAGAATTTACATAATCATGAAGGCCTCCACCGACCAATACAGAACAGAACAATGGCGGGGCAGTGTCGGATTAAAGCGGAAGGGGGGGGGGCATACAATTGAGCAATCTCTGATTGCTTCCTTCCTGTGTTTTTGTTTTAATTACCCAGACTTGGAATGACCAGTATATTATTCTTTTTAGACATATTATTCAGAACGGCAGACTTGTCTTGCAGGGCGGGGGGTATCTTAGTTATCCCTAAAGATAACAGTTAAATCTAGTTTCCATTGGTTTCCAGAAAAGCTCAATCGTTGTCCTTGTGTGTGTACACTGGTGTACCATGACCAGAGAAGTGGCAAAAAGACAATGGGCCTTTTGCGCATTATTGAGAGAACAAAGAAGAGCCTGTCTGCAGTGACCCATGATTTAGCTGATCAGCCACTAGTTTGTATAATTTCAATTTCCACTATCTTTCAACACAGGAGAATATTTTGAACTGATGACAACTGACATACTTGTATACAAATGCACTATATTTTCCCAGTGTCCAAAGAAAGTGACATAATGTACAATTTTGCAAATATTACATGAAAATATGCCAGCTGTCACCAGTTTAGAATATTCTCCTGAGTTAGAAGATAGGGCAAAGTGAAATTATACGAACCAGTAGGTGATCAGCTGAAGTCACATTTCACTGCACAGAGGTTCTTCTTTGTTCTCTCAATAATATGCAAGAGGCAGAATTATATCTTGAACAGTACTGTTCAGTAACACCCTGCTTGACTGAACCCCACTCAGTCACATTATACTGACACAGAGGATTGGTTCGCTCGGTGTCAGTATAATGTGACTGAGCGGGGTGTCATGTCTGCCTATGGCATGATATTTCAGTGGGACAGCACTATAAAATGTCAGCATTAGATATATGCCCTGTTACAAGTAGGTATCCCTGCCCCTACCCATCCCTTCCCCGTCGTGATGTAGTTGAAAGCGACATTAAACGCTATTCACTCATTCCTGAATATACTACTTGTATTCTACAGCTGGATATTGGATATTGATATTTAGTTCTCTTTCTTACTCCAAAATGGTTGTTCTCAGATTTCAAGGGTATTCCCTCATGTAAGACCACATGAATCTACATTGTAAAAGATCAACGAACGTCTTGTCTTTATATTGTTAAAAAACTTGCATGTTGAGTGTTTCATTTACATGATGTGCAGCTGTAAATGCATCTCAATTGCTTGATAATTCTGTTCTGTCCAATCTCCAGAATTTAGAATACAGATCACGTTTGGTACAGCGAGCCACAGACCTATACAAGCTCAGTCATCCCGAGAGTCTAGATAAGGGGAGAGAATCTACAACAGGACATACACATAACACCCCTGCAGCCACATCCACTGCGACAGAGACAGAGAATACAGACGACAAGGGTAATGAGCAAACGTTCTCCAAGTGGCACCATGAGGCTCCGAGGGCTAGAAAGTCAAGCAACACATAGGTGCGAGAATTGATCGCCATACTTGTTCATTCATCATCCGATGTGAAATATTTGATATTAGTGTATGGTGGTACATGAACTGATAGAGACTAAAACTAATGTTATAAAAGAACAAAATACACATAAACCATTAATTACTGCAAAAAAAAAATTATTATACGAATCATTATTTATATTTGATCAGTAAGATTATGAATATAGCCCAGTTTGGCACACACCCAAGCATTTGTCTCCCCACAGACTGACAATATGTATATTTTTGAAAGGTTATTTACTCTGGATGCCAAGAAATTATTTTTGATAAATGGAGATTTAGGCTAAAATATTTTTTTTTTACAAAGTATTAAAGGTACTTTCTGATGGAAGACTATTGAACTTTGGCATCGGTACATTTTTATATGCCCGCCCAAAAGTTAGACGTATTAGGTTTTGGCTATTTCCGTCTATCCGTCTGTTCGTGTCTGGTCTATATCTCAGACGTTTTCCAATCTACAGTTAACTTTATTTGGGTGGATATGCATAACCCCACAGGGAAACGATGTGGCATGTACCAAAATGGAGATCAAAGGTCACTGGCCTGAAAGTAAAAAATTATTGAACTGTAGTGTTTGTGTCCGGTCAAAATCTATGAAAGTTTTCTATCCACAGTTGCAATTTTTTGTGAGTGGATACACTAGGTGGAGACGATGTGTTGCTCACCAAAATTGAGGTTGAGGTCAGGTGTCACTGTGACTCCAAAATCAGGAAATCATTGACACAATTTTGTGTGTTAGATTATACATTTAGGGAAGATGATGCATTATGTGGGCATATATTGAAGCCAATTTTGGTTGTTGTTAAATTTTTTTATACATGTAGTTTCTTTCAGTCCGATTTCAAAATAATGTTAAGTGAAGAAAATGAAGGAGTAATATATAAAAACAATTTGACTGTCTGTCCCACTAATGGGGGCTCTAATGTATTCTTAAAATAATAAGATTTATGTGAACATGAAAGAAATTATATACCATATCTATCTTCTCTCTTAAAACAGATGAATTGTGAGTGACTGGATTCCTAAAGAGCCTCTACTGTAAACGAAAGTGTGATGTAGACCGACCAGTGTGACATGGACAGACTAGTGTGACATGGACACACCAGTGTGATGTGGACAGACCTGTGGACAGGCCAGTGTGACGTGGACAGACCAAAGGCTGGCTGTGACTTCAAAATATTTTATACAATATGAACGTTTTAAGGGAATCATATGTAGTTTTACTATCATGTCTGATGGACTAGGATTTACAGACTTGCTTGAAGCATTAAAAACCAATGAGTTATCAAATTTGCTTAATTTTATTACATGCACTTTTAAGGAACAACACCGGTTCAGATCCATGATCTGCCAATTTAATAATAGATAATGCCCTGCCTGATTTTCTGTTCATTGTTAGGTATTCTAAAACACTTGTGTCTATGACAACTTGCTAACCATGCAATTATTGAGTGTTATAGCATGGTTGTGTGAAATGTGCATAGATCTGTCAGTTGAGGTGTTCATTCTATTTTACAAGGTGGGGGAGAAAGGGGTCATCACACAAATAAATTACAAGATGTAATTTCTTTCTCAAGTTTAACTTCTGTTTTCATTGTGAAATTGATTAACAACGCGACACAAATAGACCTAAATCCAAGTATTTCCACTGACATTGGCATGATGCCAACCGAGACAGGAGCATCATGCCAATATTAGTGGACGAGTTTTTTTTCAGGAAAGGGGAGAAAGGTTGTCAAAGTTTAAAATATGTTTTCAATCTTCAATTACAGTCTTTGTTGATAATCAATTTGGGTAGTGCAACAGAATAGAAATAATGTTTTCATAGGTGTGCTCAATGATTATTTTATGCACGGTTAGTGTGGGAAAGTTGATAAATTTTAGGGCGTGGGCTTTGCCCATGCTCTAAAATATAAACTTTCTATTGATAAGATCAACATTTTATTGATAAGGTCAATATTTCAGGGTTAAGTTTATCTTGGTTCTCGACCAGCTTCGTATAAAATAGTCGATTTTATACTAATCCACTACTTAAAGATGCTGTTATTAAGAAAACATAAAACCCAGGACCTAGAAAATACGTACTCTGACAGCACAAGACAAGATATTATACTTTATGCTAACTGAAAAATTTCTTTCATACATGATATTTCATTTTGGCACTCCACACCTCGCCTCATGACGGCCGAAATTTCACCATGCTAGGTCCTTTTGGATATACCTCAACTACATGGTAAAGAAGAAGACAATCTTGTATTGCCTGGTTTGTATGGTTGTCTTTTAACTGAAGTTATCCATGCAATATCTTCAGTTCTAGGCCGTGGATTTTGACCGGACTTTAAGTATACCTTAACCTTGCTGAACCCCCCCCCCCCACAGGTGTCGATTTGAGGTCAAAAGTCAAGGCTTGGGTCACCGAGGTTCCAAATAAGGCAATGTTGCACCGGTAGGGGAAAGCTATTATTGTTACATACACAAACTATGCAGAAGATCTGAAAGTTCAAATTCACTTCATGTCTTCCTCCATATGCCAACACATTACATTAAATCACATCAAATGTGCAGTCATATTTTTAAGACTTATTTGAGCTCTTGTATAATTCTGCAATTATATTGATATTAGGAATTCATATGTAGGTGATATTTATTGTATCTATAAGCACTGATTTAGAATGACTTAAAGTGTATTGCTAGTTCATATGTTTTTGTCTTGTAGTGTTATCACAACCATACAATTCTTGCTTTCCAAGCTATGCAGTCTAGTTCTGAGAATGTTTTGAGTAACTATCAAGTAAATTTCATGAATATCTTTGTAGCCATCCACAAAAGTAATTGGTTGATAGTATATTTTGTTACTGAGTTGTAGGCCTAAATTTGTGTATTATTTGGGCTTGTGAAATTCGAGTTGGAATTTTGCTGGGACGAGGAATCGGTCTGAAAAATAGAATGGTGTATAGGATATGACCACCCCAGTGATTTGTTTGTTTTGATCTATGTAACATTTGTTGATTTTTACATGTCTGGAAATCGCATGAAGATTCTCACACTAATATGATGAAACTGAATCCTGTCAAATTTAATTTGTATGGCAAATTTGTGATAAAACTTAATTACATGCATGTAGAGTCTACAACAGCATCCATGGTCTCATGTCCCTGAAATGTTATAGATCTCTACCTCAAGAAGTAAGATAGATATATAGGGGGAGGGGGGAAATGGCCCCTCCCCAGGCCTGAGCATACCTCATATTGTCCAAGTATTGTCCAGGCCAGATAGGGCTTATTACATTACATTATTTTACTGTTTTAATGTTGATTTTTGAAACATTTTACTTCAATCATAATACATGGGCTGGCCCAAATGTCATGGTGAAATGCAAAAGTTTTCAGAATCTTTTTGTGAGTTATATAGTAGGTTGAATAATGATACAAATATCCATCTATCTGTATTTGTCTGCTAGAAACTTTTGAAAAGTTAGTACCCAAAGTCCAGTTGAATTCTGATTTGCAAACCATCATCGCTTATCTTTCCTTGAATAAGGTGTCAAGTCAGACCAGCCTCTCGATGACTGAACTTTACAAGTATTTACATCCAGTCAGTTGTCTGATATGACAAACCAGCGTCAAATAAGGGTAGATAAAATTTTGGATCGAGAATAAAATTGACTTCATTGGAGTCACACATAAAGGACTTTTTCATATTCTTTGGGAATTACAACTGCATATGTGAAGAATAGTCTCATATTCATATTTTTGTGCTATATTTTACTTTATCATATACCGTATAAGGATATATTTAGTATATATTAATGAGCTCACCAATCTTGCTGTGATTGATTGACTAGAGAACTTTAAAAAATATACAGTATTCATATAAGTTTTATTCCACTCAACTCTGAGTTTTATTTGTAGTTTGAATGTGGTGAATGTTAAACCGGTATAGAGAACTACCTCTCTAAAATGGAGGTAAAAGGGTCGTTTTTGCTCAATAAACTGAATAATATATCGAACTGAGAGATGTCAACCATAGGCGACCATGGATATTGACATCCGATGTTCTTAATTGTCATCTATCTAGTTTGCATAATAGACAACATGTTCTACATTAAAAATTAGATGATGCACACTTTGTTTGGAAAATCATTTTTGCGACATGTAACAATATATAATTAGCATGGCCGGGTCCTGCCAGGATTTCTTTCTTGAGAGTCATTTCTTATGCTTACTTATTACACAGCCTCTTCCGGTACTGCACTGTTCAGCATTGGAAAATAACATGCGGTTGGGCGCTGAATGGGGGTCATTTGCACCCAACGACACCCCCCCAGCGACCGCCTTGATACAGAGATTGAGGTCTTCCGGATTTTTTCAGCCCAAAAATAATAGATAAGCCTTCCTTTTCATACTATGCATAATTGCGTTCACTGGAAGTGAAAGGTTCTGGATGGCACCTTATGGACTGGGAGCGGTCATCAGTCATAAGATGCCATCCAGAACCTTGACTTCCAGTGAACGCAATTATGTACAGTATGAGAAGGAAGGACTATCAATTATTTTTGGACTGAAAACAATTCCATAAATACCTCTTCAGCTGCCCATTCACTATTGTGACAGACCATAAGCCTTTGGTATCCCTGTTTGGTGAAAAGCCAGCCAGCCCAATGGCGTTAGCCAGGGTTACCCGTTGGCATATGATCTTGTCGGTTTATGAATACAAGATTGTGCACAAGGATGACAGAGAGCATGCAAATGCAGATGCACTTTCCGGTCTACCATTGCCTGATACAGATCAGATGCATTGGCTGTTCGATGGACTGTGCACGGACTCTGGTGAAAATGTCCAGATAAACTTGTTGGCAGAGGTCGAAACCAGTCCTTTTGTGGCTGAAGATATTAGAGTCAAAACGAACATCCGGTTCTCTCGTCTCCACACGTATATTCTACAGGGTTAGCCAGCATCTGTGCGAAAGGACAAGCAGTTCACTCCTTATGTCCACAAACGTGAAGAGCTTAGTGTTGAAGACGACATTGTCCTCTGGGGCCAGAGAGTAGTTATCCCCAGTGACAAGGAGTTCCGACGAAGTCTGCAAAATGAACTACACTCTACACATCCAGGATTCGTCAAGATGAAATCACTAGCTAGGTCGTACTTATGGTGGCCTAGTATTGATCAAGCGTTAAAAAACCATGTCACTGACTGTGTCGTTTGTCAAGAGAATCAAAGGCAGCCCCAACACGCTCCGATACATCCATGGGAGTTTACCGATAAACCATGGTTACACTTGCACATTGACTATGCTAACATCCGTGGACAAGAACAGCAGTAAACACCGTTAAAGTGATGCGCAAATTATTTATGACACATGGCTTACCCGACACGATAGTTAGTGACAATGGCCTTCAGTTTGTTTCTGCGGAATTTAGCAGTTTTCTTGCAACAAATGGCATGGAACATGTCGGGACAGCACCGCATCACCCGTCCAGCAATGGATTGGCTGAAAGAGCTGTGCAAACTGTAAAGGACGGACTGAAAAAAGTTCATGGACCAGACATAGAAAGTCGACTGCAAAAGTTTCTAATGCGGTATCGCATAACACCTCATGCTTCAACTGGAACGAGTCCCAGTGAACTATTGTTCAAAAGACAAATCAAAAATCGTTTAGATCAAATACATCTAAACTTGGCCAGAAAAGTGAAACAGAAACAAACACAAATGAAGACCTCGAAGGATAAGGGTTCCAAGGTAAGAGTACTCGGACTCAATGAATCGATTCTGGTAAAAAATATTGCCTCAGGACCAGTATGGTTGCATGGTGATGTTAGTGGCATCTCAAGCCCTTTGAGATTTACTTAGAAGATGGTCGCACATTTCGCAGACACAGATCACATTCGATTTTGTAGCTCCCGCTCGCCTGGTGAGGTAAGCACACACACATTTCCTTTGGTAGACATACCATGCTCACAAGTAACTGGATCGCTTGCAACCAATGTGCAAGATCTTTTGACAAAGCAGAGTACTCTCTCCGAGGAAGACCCTGGCTTGGCCCCTGAAGTTTAGAACATATGAGCCTTCAGAGAGAAGGGCAGATACCTCTCCTACTGAAGTTCAGTCAGTCAGAAGAGAATATCAACGGGTAAAGCAACCACGTGTTAGACTTAGAGATTACATGGTGTACAAATGACCTGACTGATCTAGATGGTATTTTTCTTGACTGATTGAAAAGTCTTGTACTGGAGAATCAACTCCTTCATTGTGGTAATTTGAAAGGCTATCAACTAATAATTCACGAACTCCATATTTTTCTGTGGTATTTCATGTTAAATTTGATTGTAATTGCATGTTCGTTCATGATAACACTCAATTTGGGCTAAATCAATAGATTGAATTTATTTTAAGTCGATAGATTGAATGGCTTTATTCAACCAAATTGTGTGAAAATTATTAATAATTCATGAACTGTTTAATTTCTTTAACAATTGTTCTGAACTGAATTGAAGAGACTGTATTTGGACATGAATTGATTTTCTACTCCATGACACGCGGTGTTCTGACTAAAGAAGAAGGAATGTGATGTATTGGACTGTAATGATATCGCCCCTCAATGCATGGAACTTTGGGGATGTCCCTCAATGTCTTTTGTATGAATATTCATGAGAGGCATGCGCGAGAAGGAGGCTCGCCGGCACTGGAGCAAGAGCCCACTTAAATGATGCAGTCAAAGTCGGGGTTTTTTTGTCATCCATCCTGTTGAGCAGACATAACAACCGACTTGAAAAATCATTCTAAACGTGCAAAAAATCATTCTAAACGTGCAAAAAAGTCTAATGAGACTTTACCCTGTTTGTTCGCTGTCTCACAATCTGATGTTGAGTGCACAGAGCCAAATTCATTTGCTTTCAGTAGTGTGGCGTCTACATCATGCTTAACCGCGATTTCTCAGGAACTACTTCATGGATCTTTCTCAAATTTGGTACACAGCTTCCCCTTGGGGTTTAGTTGTGCAAGATACCTTTTTTGATCCGATTCGAAAATCCAATATGGCCACAAGGCGGCCATCTTGGATTTCCCCATGAAACTTTGTTACCGCGATTTCTCGGGAACTACTTCATGGATCTTTCTCAAATTTGGTACACAGGTTCCCCTTGGGGTCTAGTTGTGCAAGATACCTTTTTTGGTCCGATTCGAACATCCAATATGGCCACAAGGCGGCCATCTTGGATTTCCCCATGAAACTTTGTTACCGCGATTTCTCAGGAACTACTTCATGGATCTTTCTCAGATTTGGTACACAGGTTCCCCTTGGGGTCTAGTTGTGCAAAATACCTTTTTTGGTCCGATTTGAAAATCCAATATGGCCACCAGGCAGCCATCTTGGATTTCCCGATGAAACTTTATCATGAATTCTCAGGAAGGACTGCATGGATCTTTCTCAAGTTTGGTACCCAGGCTCCCCTTGGGGTCTAGTTGTGCAAGATACCTTTCCTGGTCCGATTCGAAAATCCAATATGGCCAACAGGCAGCCATCTTGGACTTCCCAATGAAACATTGTTATCGTCATTTCTCAGGAAGTACTACATGGATCTTTCTCAGATTTGGTACACAGGTTTCCCTTCGGTCTAGTTGTGCAAGACACCTTTTTCGGTCCGATTTGAACATCCAATATGGCCACCAGGCGGCCATCTTAGTTTTCCCCATGAAACTTTGTTATCGCGATTTCTCAGGAACTACTGCGTGGATCTTTCTCAAATTGGTACACTGGTTCCCCTTGGGGCCTAGTTGTGCAAGATACCTTTTCTGGTCCGATGCGAAAATCCAATATGGCCATAAGGCGGCCATCTTGGATTTCCCCATGAAACTTTGTTATCGCGATTCTTAGGAACTACTGCATGGATCTTTCTCAAATTTGGTACACAGGTTCCCCTTGGGGTCTGGTTGTGCAAGATACCTTTTCTGGTCCGATTTGAAAATCCAATATGGCCACCAGGCAGCCATCTTTGATTTCCCCATGAAACTTTGTTATCGTGAATTCTCAGGAAGTACTGCATAAATCTTTCTCAAATTTGGTACACAGGTTACCATTGGGGTCTAGTTGTGCAAGATACCTTTTCTGGTCCGATTCGAAAATCCAATATGGCCACCAGGCAGCCATCTTTGATTCCCCCATGAAACTTTATAGTCATTTCTCAGGAAGTACTGCATGGGTCTTTCTCAAATTGGTACCCAGGTTCCTCTTGTGGTCCAGTTGTGCAAGATACCTTTTTGGTCCGATTCGAAAATCCAAGTTACGCTTCAAATTAATACTGTATTCCCGAGTTGTGACGTTGCATCACAAGAGTCGGCTTATCAAACGATGAGGCATATTCTATATATTGACTATAGAGAATATCCACACTTTCACCTTCTATATCAAGGAGTTCAAATGATTCCGAATTAAAATGTATTTCTTCAAATTTTAAATCAGTTTACTTTAGTCCATTGCAAATGAACTGCCCCACCGTTTTGTCTGACAAAGGGACGTCACTCTTGTGAAACAACGTCACAACTCGACAACTGTAGACTACTACATGTTTCGATCCAAGGGAGATAATCAGGGCTCATGCCACAGTGTCAAAGAGACTAGTCTTCGCTTCCAGTACCCAATGATGACACGTGCAAAAAAAAAAAAAATTACTACAAAACGAAGACGAAGGATCCTCCGGACATTCACTTTCAGACTAACTTTGCTCATTTGATTCCCAAATCGTAAACCTGTTTCAATTCATGCCATTCAATCTCCGTCAGGAAGATGATACAACGTAGAAAACGGAAGTTAAAACTAAAAGTTAGCTCCCCTAGCGGAGAGTTGTCCGCCCCTAGGAGAGCTCTCCCATCTAATTCCAGCAGCATTACTATATAGGCTCTGCTCCAACCATACTCGTCCTCTATTCTCTGTTGTACCTCGACCAGTACACATCAAGGAAGTGTTTATACAACCTGGGTTGTTGTTGTAACGACCCGCAGTATCCTTATCGGTTTTGAATTGTGTTATTTCTTGTCGGAAATTCTTTCATTATTGTCGGAAATTCTTTCATTAGTTATGTCTGAGATTCCGATATCTAATGCATGTAATTCGTGTGTGAAATGTTGGTCCAGTTTGGACGCCCACACGGTTTGTTTTTCTTGTAAAAAGTTGTGTTATCGGCGAAGTTGCGCCGAGTGTGTATTATGGACCCGTTAGCGTGGGGAAATTTCGCCCAGGCTAGACGGGCTTACCTTTGCAGGCGTCTGGCGACCCGTCCCTTTCGGAAGTCGACAGACGCCTGTTGGGAATTGCTTGTAAATGACATGAAAGCTAACGAAGATATCGTTGCAATATATAAATGTTTCCCATGGTCTTAGTAATCAGAACTCGCCCGCCTCTGTAAATATTCCGGCGGGACGGTTCTACGTCTAGTTAAATCACAGATTTTAGACAGCCTACATGTACGGGTTTGGCTATGTATGCAGACAAACCGGTTCCTTTGTCTACTTCGACAAAGACTTCTCTAAACCTGCCGTGCCTGAGCAATCCATTGTTCTCGTCGGACAAAAGAATGCAGTGGGTTCGCATATTATCTCGACCTCTTCATTGTCTTTTGGTTTTCACACTCCGTTACCTCTAAACGGAATAAACGTCGTCGTGTCGGTTTCTCCTTTGCGGGTTAAATCATAACGCAGTTCTAAATCCGTTTCTCGTTTTATGGTGGGTCGTTCGGACCTACCATTGAGTGTCAAAATTGCTGTCTTGCGGTTTCGTCTATCGATGAATCAGCGATTCTATAATAGTGGAAATGACATGTTACGGGACTTCAATTTTAGGATTGAGTTGGCATGGATTGAGACAGGTTGATTTGGTAACAGATAGAAACATTGTTTATAAATGTTTGATATTTCAACCAATTTCCATCATTAAATATCCAATCTGTCGGCGATTATTGCTAATTAAAATAGTGCATACTGCTTACGAAATCGGTGAGAATTAGATCGGGAATTCTAGTTCTATTTTTCGGCCTTCCCGTTCTCCGGTATGCCGTTCTCGTACTTCGACTCGATGTTCTCCTACACCACCACGCCGTTTGCCACGTCTTTCGGTCTCACCTTCTTATATAGGTCACCACGTTCGTCAGTCGCAGACTCCGTTTCTTATCATGCGGTTGTCCACGATTTGTCAACCTCTCGCTGAAGTTATATCACTCGTTCGCCCATTCCGGTCTCGTCGAGTTCATCTGTTGATTCCTTTTCTTCAGTGTAAAGTTAGGAACATACGTCAATGATGGTTTTTCGGATAAATTGGATGCGCTTTTAGCGTTGGTGCCGGATATGCCGTCTGCTTCGAATAATCGTCTTCCTCGTATTAAATGTCAGACAAAAGAATGCTCCCTCGCCGTATGTTATCTCACCTATGTCATTTTTGTCAATGGTTCGATGGTGATTAAATTAATATTTTGAGGATAGTTTTCTTTCACATTTCTGTCTTGTTTCAAAATTTTGTCTGGGCAAATTTTTAGACTTCACATGGTCTGTTTTTCCATCTGCCATGTGTTTATTGTCTTCGGACGTACGTCGCGAAATTAATGGCTATTGTCGGAGTTTTTCAAAGTTCCTATATCTTGAAATTATTGCCCGACGATATTTTCTAAAGTCAATATGAATCTCGGGCTTATCTGATAACACAGTCCTGCGTGATGGAGACAATGTGTATTCAATATCACGTCTCCACACGAACAATGAGTTCGGCCCGCTGTGTTTGTTGTGGGTTTTTACGGGCTCTCGCGACCTCGTTTATTATTGCTCAATTTGTGACAGATTTGTATTTAGTCTCCGGCATTTCTGTAAGTCTGCCTTTTAGTGCTGAGCTTGAAGGCCGATTGTGATCTCTACAATAAACGAACGGGTTTTGTTCGTTGATTCATGAATTTTATGCATTGAGTTGGTGTATATCTCAAGTAGGGTTGTAAATAGTATCCTCATCGGCGGGGGTTTTTCGTTTCTTCCCGCCGGAGAGATCTGATACTTTATTTGCAGCCGTCAATTTTCATGTTGTTGTTGTTACTTCTGTTCGGACTTGCAGTTTTGGTAGGTTCACCTTCATACATTCAGTTCCTTGGTCCTACCAAAATGTAATCTCTTGTTATATCAAGTATTATTACGTTGATTTTGATATCCTGTATTCAAGAGAGACCTTACAGAGGTTTTATATGTCTTTCATGCTGACATGAATATGAAGCATGATTGTTGCATTTGTGTTACGTAACCACAACTCAACCCTTTTTACTTCGACCCTGTGTCGCATCTTAATGAGCTTCTTTACTGATCTCTTTATGTAATTAAGGGTGTGTCGAACAACAATGAGATCACGTGCTGGTTTACGTGAGTGAGTAAACCTATTCACCCACTTACCCTTGTTTATTGTGAAAGTGTGATATTCTTGAAACACAATTTGTCTGATTATTACATTGTGAATTGTTTTGTTTCACACCAAGTTGATCCCATCTGTATACTGTATTACGCTTATAATTCAGATGGAGTTATGCACTAATTTTAATTTCTTCCCTATGAGAAAATTTAAAATTACTAGCGTGAGTGGGAAGGTATTGGCCGGCCAAGGATCAAGCCTAATGACACGTAAGTCGTGAAGTCTTCTATGGTTTCTTTCTACCAAGTATGTATTACCGGTACAGTCTACTAGAGCATCAAACTGCCTTTTAGTAATGTTCTTACTGTTCTTCTCGACAAATTGTTCGTGTTAGGTCATTTCAAATTCTAAATTTTTGAATAACCTCACTTTCCTGCCGGCGAGAGACTTAAATGTATTTCCTCTCTTCGGGAATTTAAAATTCTTTAAGGATCTTTCTTGGTTACCTGGAAAATCTTTGTTCTGGATGTCGGTTGTGTGACTATTTGGTTATTAATAGTAACATTGTTGTAAATGTTTTATATTCTCTCCATATAAAACTCAAGTACTGAATTTCATGTACAGGAGACAAATTACATCGGGAGAGGTCATAATGTAACCATGTTCATTGACACATTATTCATGTTCACTGACACAAAGATCCATAATTCCATTTATCTCATTGAGCTTACATTTGGTGATTAACGCTACAAACATTTAATATGTTCATCTCTACTGCGTTTAAAGAGAAGGAAAATTATTACAATCGACTTCGGGGTTACTGTTTGCAACGCCCTTCTGTTACGTCGTGTACTTTTATAAGTTTGTATCCTGCTCCATGATGAGCATGTATATACATTAAGTTGTTGTGAATGAGGAAATCACTACGTTGTTTATCATATACAACGTTTCTCGCATTTTTCACATTACGCTTTCCTATTACACCTTGACGACATGTTCATTACGCCGTCATGTGTCTCTCATACACCTGTGCGTCGTTCTATTACATCGGTTAGACGTTTCCGGTACGCCATAACGCCGTTTGCCACGTCATTTCTTCATTTGCGAGATGCCTATTTTATATCCATTCATCGGCACTTCCTTTGATTCTCCATCGTCGGTCGTCGGTGGGAGGGGAAGTCCGTTCGTCTGGCGTCAACTTTCCACTTGTATCAATTCCTCTCGGGTTTTTCACATTGTGATTTACTTAGGTTCGTCGTTACTCTACGAAGAGAGTTCTGTCCAGACCTTGTTGTTTCCAGTCTGGAGTTCAGAATATCAAAATTGTATTGGAATCAGCAGTATTTGGTCAAATACTGTTATATGGAATAGGTCTTTGGATTATGGACGTGGATATTCTCTGAGGACGACGGCGGGATTGTGAATGACGGACTAGTCGCCTTTAATTGAATTCAGCACAGTGTTGTATTAACACAGAACCATGTTGACTTAACACACAAACATTATGTTGAGACCCATTTACCTTAGGATTGTGCTTAAACAACACAATGTTTTCGTGGTGTACTTGGACAGTTTTTTTTTTTCCCCGGCTTTCTCCATCAAGTACTTTATTCCTGTATAGACCGTTACACCAATGGTTAGACTTTGACATTATGGTTCTATCATCAACCTTAGGGTTGTTTATTATATGTAGGTCCTTACTCACTACGTTCGTTTTTCGGGTTCGGTCTCTACAGCGGATTATTTGTCCTGGTGCCGAGGTCGTGATACCGTTCCCGACTCTATTTCCCTCGTAATTGACTTCCTCCTTCACCTTCACCAGGATAGGAAGTCTCATATTAGCACCATGGAAGGCTATCATTCTGCTCCAACATTAGCCTTAACGATAATATCTCTGCGCTTATTCGCACCTTCGCATTACAGTCGCGTTGTACTCGTCAACTGTTACCGAAATGGGATATCGGTGTGGTTCTGTGTGCTCTGATTATACCACCTTTTGAACCCTTAGAGTCCGCGTCTATAAAAGTTGTGTCTTATAAGACGGCCTTTGTGGCGGCGTTTGCTTTGGCGTCCAGAGTGTCTGAACTTCATGCTCTTGAAAGATCTTCTATGACCTGGACAGCGGATTGGTCTTGCATTCCTTTTCGGCCCATTCCTGAATTTATCGCCAAAAATGAGTCTGTTCGTTCAGGTCCGTGCGCTCAACGTTCGTACTCCATTCCTGCGTTGTCAGACTTTGTACATGGCCTCGAGGACGATCTTCTGCTATGTCCTGTTCGAGCCAGCCGCCACTATCTTACTCGTACCGATCCGTTCGCGGCTCTCGGCTACGGTTATTCTGTCCCTTCGCCTGTCAGCAAGGCTTGACATTTAAAAAAGCCGCGTAGTTGAAGAAGACCATAAAATAGTCTTATCAATTGGCAGAAGGTAGATATACCATTGACGCCCCCACTACTGTCTTCTGCTTCTTCTAATGTGATTCGTGCCATCGCTGCGTCACGGCCTTTATGGAAGAACTGACCCCTCCATGACATTGTCCTGTCTTGTGCCTGAACAATTAACTCCACGTTCACTAATTTCTGTCTGAGTGATATGACAGTGCAATCAATAGTGTGACCACGCTTGGGCCACTGTGGCTACCCAGCACGTTGTGAGTAATTTCAGAAAAAGAGGGGGGGGCGGCAAAATTGTCACCATCACGGCAAGACAGCCATCTTGCTGTATCATCTCATCTCATCTCATCTCAGTCATATTGTTATTATTACATATATTATATGATAAAAAGGCATCTCAGAAGGTAAAAATAAGTCAGTTGATCGGCCGTGGATTCTATAATCACCAATGAAGGCCTGACACTAGGATAGGGTTTACTGCAAATTTGCTTGTGTCTTCCAGAAACTGACTCCCTTCTAGATGTCTCAGCTGGGTCACCTGTGCCTCAACTCACAAGACACCTGCTCCAGACCTAGAGTCAACAGTAGTGATGCAAGTACAGAGAGTTGACAATTGCGCAGCATCACCCAGAGAGCAAGCACGGCAATTCCAACGCACCCTTCATCACTCCAAGTATGGTGAGTTGACCTCAAGAGGCTTGCGGACTGAGAGTGGTGTGGACTTGGTACCTTCCAAGATTCGGGTAGTTGTACGCCCTCCCCTTACTTACGGTCGGACCAAGGATCGCCCTGTATGCAATGGCCTGTGGCTCTTTTCCCCCCCCTAGTCATACAGTGCCTACCAAGGGGACCTATCTTGTTGCCGAGGGCGCCCGGGGTATCCTACAACTTGGTGGAATTGTGTACCACACCACGAGCACAGCTACATGGATGGAGACAATCAGAAGATAAGTAGAACTGTATCAATTCCTTCAATTACCCTATGCGTCTTTGACCAGGGTTAACTTGTTGAGTAATAATGTCTCAGATTTATACCCATGTCTGTGTCGTTCCAGCGATTACTAGTCTGCTATGGGAGTTACCACAAGGCCGAGATTCCCGCCTCCATATGTTGGTACTGTGGCATGAATTGAAACAGGTTTACGATTTGGGAATCAAATATCAAACATTTATAAACAATGTTTCTATTTGTTACCAAATCAAACCTGTTTCAATTTGATTGACCCTCCCTCCGTCCCCTCATGCCGGCCTTAAACACTACAGGTCTCGGTAATTACAATGAGAATAGAGGGCGAGTATGGTTTGAGCAGAGCCTATATAGTAATGCTGCTGGAATTAGATGGGAGAGCTCTCCTAGGGGCGGACAACTCTCCGCTAGGGGAGCTAACTTTTAGTTTTAACTTCCGTTTTCTACGTTGTATCATCTTCCTGACGGAGATTGAATGGCATGAATTGAAACAGGTTTGATTTGGTAACAAATAGAAACATTGTTTATAAATGTTTGATATTTCACTTGTACTATAACAACCGACATCAAGTACAAGTTCTAGCAATCTTGAAACTCCTGAACCTTAGATAGATAATATCTTGGTGTTTTCCAGTGTCCCTTTTTCGATTTTTTTCGCTCAAATTCGAAATTCTGCAAAGAAAATTACAAATCAATTGTTTGTTCTTACTAACAATGGACAAAAAGATCCTCTTGTCATTAGCTTACAATTATCAGACAATGGTGGGCGCCAAGATCCTTCAGGATCTCGTTTTTTACAAAGATCCACTCCAATCTCTGTTGATAAGCGAAGTCGCCTGAAGATTTTAACCCATGTCTAAAGTTAATCAAACTGCCTGATCAATAAATTTATTCATTGTGAAAAATATTTGAACTTCCGTGAAATACCCTCCAAAGTTTGCAATTTACACATATCCATTTTCACTACTAAAAAGTATTCCGGAAGCCTATGCGGATAGGGTGGAGGAACTCCCTGTTTGTTCTCATTATGGTGTCAGACAAGCCAATCGCATGCACCCCTTGAAAAAGCAATGAGAAATGAAATGTGATTTCAAGCTGTGGACTAGGCTGGAGAGACAAGAAGCAGCTCCTCCGCAGAAAAATATACAACCGATAGTTCTTCTCCACAGCATTATTTCGGATATTACCAGCAACCAGTACAACCAGGGTATCCTCCTATAGCTGCACAATCAGCTTCCAAGCCCGTTTTCCCCATCCCCCATACTAGGCCCTGCAGGCAGATTAGGGCCATACAGTTATTACTGGAACTGTCACTTTAAAATAACAGCCAAAGAACGGACGGTATTTAGGGGCGATGTGCAACCTTCGTGGGATCTCGGTAAATTTCGACGAAGGTCGAGTTCATACGGAGAACAGCTGGAGGAAGAACTATTTTATGTTCCGGAGGGACAGACAAGTCAAAACAACGACGGATACGAAACATCTGAATTCAAAACAAGCGGAGAGGATGACATATACAATTAACCCGCTCAAATATGAGCATATTCGGAGAGGTCATGAGGTCACGAATGCGCTCCGCCGGGAATGTTTCCGAATCAACCTGTTTGTATACGATATCCATCATGGCACGGATTTGATAGACGTGCCATGACTAGGGATAGTGGTTTTTCCCACTATAATTCTGTCAACCCCAGCCGTTGACACTGCAGGGAAATCTCAACCACGACGACGGAGGGGAACAAGAAAAAGCCAACAGCCTGGCCCTAAAGTAACAGACCCACCTGTGACCCCAATAAATTTAACTGGTCCAATCACCGAACGACCAACTCGAGAAATCCTAGACTCCCTCTGAAGCAACAATCACAGTACTCATGCATGGCCAAAATGATTAAACATTATCTACCGTACCACCGAACATAACCCGAAAGTTCAAGAGAATGTCCCCAAGGCAATTCTAGAGGGAAGAAAGTGGATGAAAACTTAACAAGACAACCACCCGAGCAACTCAAAGGCAATGGCAGCTCATTACCGGGGGCATGACGCCCCCCTCCCCCCCCATACAAAAATTTGAATTATAAGAGTCCATTTGAAACACCCTCTCGTAACGTTTGATTTCCTATCTAGTCCAATAACATACCCATTTGTCCTGTCTTATAACAATTATGTTGTTGCTATTGATATGGTTATGGGTCACCTTCCATCAACTTCGGCGCATCATCACCTCCTCAGTCTGTGCCTATTCCAAGTACATCTGATGTAGCTCTAACATCTTTATCAATCTTTCGAGCCGGTGATAAAGAGACGGGAACGAGTCTTCAAGAGGCTCAAGGGGGCAAAATTAAAACTAAAACCCTCAAACTGTATTCTCTTCCAAAGATCAACAAAATATCTAGGGCACGTATTATCTCAAGACGGTATTCAGACAGACCCTGAAAAATTGTCAGCAGTACAAGAATGGTCTCAACCAAAGAATGCTAAACAAGTTATAGTTGCTTCCTGTGATTATGCTCATATTACCGTCGTTTCGTCAGCGGGTTCGCGACAAGGGCACGACCTCTTCATAAGCTAAGAGAAAGGGGCTAAATTCAGCTGGAATGCCGAGTGTGATAAGTCACATTGTTCAAGGAAGCCTTATTGACCCCCCCATACTGACATACCCACTCCCAAACAAGTTTTAATTTTGGACACTGATGCCAGTGACCAGGCAATGGGGACCGTGTTGTCCCAGGAACAGAGTGGCACAGAGCGAGTCATAGCTTACATGAGTCGCGTCTTAAATAAGCACGAGCGGGTATACTAGATGTGTCACCAGAAAGAACTACTTGCTGTTGCACTCAAGCACTTCCATCCAAATTTTTATTGACAGAACATCCTATTGAGAACTGATAATGCCGCTGTGAATTGGATAAAAACAACAACAACCCACTGGCCAAACTGTCAGTTGGTTGGAGGCATTAGGGACATACAATTCAGAGGTAACACATCGAGCTGGACTCAGTCATGCTAATGCGGATGCATTGTGATGAAGACAATGTTCGGCATGTGTCCAACAACAGCAGTCGAATGACCGACTTAGAAGAGGTTACCTGTCAAACGGCAGATACTCAGTTTCAATCTGATGACGAACACAATGGAGATATTGCAGGGCAATCTATGGCAGTAAGCAAATGTAAGATACCAGTAACGGAGGGACCTAAACAAAGCATGGCATTACTGAAAGGTTGGACAGCCAGTGAAGTAAAGCTGGGGCAAATAGAAGATGGAAACATTGGTGACATAGTAATACCTTCGAAGAAGGGAAAGACCAACCCGTACGGCCCACAATTTCGCTTCTGGCTGCCTCCTTCAAGACCCTTTGGCGACAATGAGACAGATTGAAGATGATTGGAGGCATGTTACATCGATCCTGGGTTGACAGTTCTGGAAAGACGGTGTATCATCTGATAGTACCCCTAGCATATAGGAATGATGTGCTCATATATTATCATGATATCCCATCTGCTGGACACCTTGGAGTTGACAAAATGCTGAGTCGAATCGGGCAGGCTTTCTGCTGGCCTGCTATCAAGCGTGCCAGAGGAATACTGTCTTCGGTGTGACAAGTGCACTGCTAGGAAAACACCTAAGAATGTAGGACCAACAATATCTTGGAGAACCAATGAAGAGGGTGGTAGTTGACATTCTAGGCCCCCTACCTCTTACATGCAGTGGTAGTAAGTATCTCCTAGTAATTACAGATTGCTTCACCAAATGGATGAAGGCAGTCCCTTTGCCTAAGTAGGAAGCATTTACGGTTGCTACGGCATTAGTAGACAACTTTATATGCAGATTTGGAACACCATTACAGGTCCATTCAGACCAGGGGACAAATTTGTGAACTTCTCCAAATTATGAAGACGGGAACCTCTTGCATTAGATCTCAATCAAATGAGACTGTCGAGAGATTCAACAAAACTGTGGCAACTATGTTGACAATGTATTGTGGAAAGCAATAACACAAATGGGACGAGTTCCTTCCTCCGGTGATGCAATACAGGGCCTCTAGATATCCAAGCACAAATAATTATCTAAACATGATGGTATCCGGCAAGGAGGTTGTTTTGCCTCTTCAGGCACTCATCCAGTCACCCGAGTGGGAGAACCTGGAGATGGACAGTATAGCATGGAGCTAAGAAAGAACCTTCGGATGACTCATGAAGTGGCTCATATCGTCCCAATCTAGGTAAACCAAGATGGTGGATCAGGGGAATACCATCTAGACGTAACGCTACGAAAACTTCGTGCGAAATGTTCGCTGATATTCAACGAGATCCCATAATAAGCCAATCACGACCATTTCAACCGTTTCTCTCTGACAATGATTGACGTTTACTTTACGGAGATTAACATCTTCGCACGGCACAATCTTTTGATATTTTCTACCCCTAACAAAACCAGACTTTTCGGTGGGAGTAAACTCTTTGATCTTTACGGACCCTGTCTGGAAATGATGCCATATTTGGAAACTGTTTCGGGATAATGTTTATATATTAGACCACGAGCTACCGTGTGTAATTACTGCAGGCGTGACCTTTTGGTCTTTGATATATGTTGGCATTTGTGGGAAGTTGATGCTCGGTCGACATCGGGCCTTACAGACTAGTCTTTTGTGTTAAATGCCGTCATTTTCAGCTGACGACTATACAGCTCAACAGTCCCCAGTGTACGAGTTGTCACAGCGAAACAGCTCACCAATTACCAATATACGAGTTGTCGGAGCATTTCCATCATAGCTCTCTAGATTTGTGACTAATACCGCCTGTGCCGATGCTGGGGGCCGTGTGGTCATGTCATCCAAGTTGCCACATGAACAGGTACAATAAAACACATATCACGAATCGTTAGATTCTTGGTATGTGCTTTAGAATAGGTTAACCGGAAGACTTTACTGTGAAGTCATGTGACTGTCAGTATGTCGGCACCTCTTCCCACTTCCCTTATATGTGTTGTAATTTGAAATAGTTTCAACAAGCTATCCATCTGATTGGCTAACAATAGTAGTTTCAAACTCGCACGGGATTTAGATATGAATTCAGATATAATATTCCGTGATATTATATCTGAGTTTACTGGGATTGATATCGTCCTCAAGCAAAAAGCGGAGTATCAGAAACGCCATTATGATATTATGTCTAAAGAGAGGACACTCAAGGCTGGACATAACGGGTACAGTTTGGCTGATATAATATTCCGTGATATTATATCTGAGTTTACTGGGATTGATATCGTCCTCAAGCAAAAAGCGGAGTATCAGAAACGCCATTATGATATTACGTCTAAAGAGAGGACACTCAAGGCTGGACATACCGGGTACAGTTTGGCTGTATAGCCCGGTGAGGAAACGCGGGGTTTGTTATAAAAGTTACATCACAGTGGAACGGTCCTTTCTTTCGTTATTGTTAGAAGGATAGATGACCTAACATACATGGTGAAGAGTTCACCTCGGCAACAGCCAAGAGTTGCATGGAGCAAGCGTCAAAGAATCAGAAAATTAGAATAATGTTATATCCGCTTAGTGTTAGATAATCGGCCATGGAAACTCTATTTAACGCTATCCAACGCTAAGGCCAATCTACGGCTCATCACAACAATGAATCAGATCGTCATATCAGGATTGTTAACCAGTCCCTTGCTGAAGGTGACACCCTCATGCAGATTATGCATACACTGTTCTCAGACATGACTACTGGGTGATGGAGACCATTTACAATAATCAATCTTACCTAATTAAACGCAACATTAAAAGGGTGTTGGAAAACGATGCTGGCGTACTGACAAGACGTAATATGACTGCACAGACTAATACACTGACTGCGTATTTCTAAAAACATCAAAAGAACCAAAAGTGAACTATGTGATGATTTGTATTCCAGCTACGCTAGTAGTATAATCACGGCATTTCGACGCGTATTCGCCACACTGCGCATGCGCAAATGTGGTGGAATGCGGCGGTCATGGGGCGGTGTGCGCAGGGGTGTTGTGCGCAGGTATGACGTCACTTCCGGTCTGGATGAATCGGCCGTGACCTTGGGGGCATGTATTCCTTCGTGGTGATGCGGTCTGGCGGTGATGCGATCTGCCTCCGCGGACCGAAAGTAGTCCCAAAACCGTGGGTTTTCGTGAGACTGTTCGGCAATCTGTAGGGATCGCTAATGGACCGATTGGGTCGAGTGAGGTATCAATATGAAGCATACGTGAGGGAGTATCCAACGGGCTGGGTGTGACGTGGAACTGACATCATTCTGCGCATGCGCAGTAGAGAAAGGGTATGGAAATAGACGTTTTGGGGTCTAGGTGGGTCACTAGTGGGCCGATTGGATCGAGTGAGATATCAATGTGAACCAGTCGTGAAGGAGTATCCACCTGGACTAGTGTATCGTTCGTTGTCAACATTCTGCGCATGCGCAGACAGGGAATTGTGGGAAAAGGGTACGGAAAGAGACGTTTTGGGGTCTAGGTGGGCCGCTAGTGGGCCGATTGGATCGAGTGAGGTATCAGTGTGAAGCATTCGCGAGGGAGCATCCACCTGGGCTAGTGTGTCGTTCGTGTTCAACATTCTGCGCATGGGCAGACAGGGAATTGTGGGAAAAGGGTATGGAAATAGACGTTTTGGGGTCTAGGTGAACTCCTAATGGTTCGATGGAGTCGAGTGAGGTATCAATGTGAAGCATACGTGAGGGAGCATCCGCCTGGACTAGTGTGTCGTTCGTTTTCAACATTCTGCGCATGCGCAGACAGGGAATTGTGGGAAAAGGGTGTGGAAATAGACGTTTTGGGGTCTAGGTGAGCCCCTAATGGTTCGATGGAGTCGAGTGAGGTATCACTGTGAACCATACGTGAGGGAGCATCCGCCTGCATCCGCCTGGACTAGTGTGTCGTTCGTTTTCAACATTCTGCGCATGCGCAGACAGGGAATTGTGGGAAAATGGTTTGGAAATAGACGTTTTGGTGTCGTATGATGTCCTATTTTGAAGCTCTCGTGGAGGAGCACCCGACTGGACTAATGCATTGTCCGTGTTCAATAGTCAGAATGGTGTGTATTTTATTGCAAGTCGCGTCAATCTGCGCATGCAGTTGGGCGTAGTAAGTAAAGTGGTCATTTAGGGGGTGCGTGGAGGGGTGTTTGGGGTAGAGATGGACTACTATTGGTCCGAATGTGTCGTGGGATGTGTCATTTTGTAGCTCTCGGGGTGTAGACCCCGATTTGAGGGCTGTCCACAGCATCTGTACGAGTAGTAGCGAAAGCGGCCATTTCGTGTAAGTGAAGGAAGGTATTTGGGTTAGAAATGGACCACTATTGGTCCGAATGTGTCGTGGGAGGTGTCATCTTGTAGTTCTTGGGGTGCAGACCCCGATTTGAGGGATGTTCACGTCATCTGTGACGTCATCAGTAGGAGTAGTAGCCATAGTGGGCATTTTGGGGCAGTGAAGGAAGGTATTTGGGGTAGAGATGGACCACTATTGGTCCGAATGTGTCGTGGGAGCTGTCAAGTTGTAGCTCTCGGGGTGTAGACCCCGATTTGAGGGCTGTCCACAGCATCTGTGACGTCATCGGTGACGTCATCAGTACGAGTAGTAGCGAAAGTGGGCATTTTGGAGCAGTGAAGGAAGGTATTTGGTGTAGAGATCGACCATCCTTGGTCCGAATGCGTCCTGTGGTGTGTGCATTATACCATATCTTTGCTGTATTATACCATATCTGTCCTGCATTATACCAAATCTGTGCTCTATTATACCATATCTGTCCTGAATTATACCATATCTGTGCTGTATTATACAATATCTGTGCTGTATTATACCAAATCTGTGCTGTATTATACCATATATGTTCTGTATTATACAATATTTGGCGTAAATTATACCATATCTGTCCCGCATTATACCATATCTGTGCTGTATTATACCATATCTGACCTGTGTTTACAATATTTGTCCTGTATTGTACAATATTTGTCCTGTATTATACCATATCTATGCTGTGTTATACAATATCTGTCCAGTATAATAACAAATCTGTGCTGTATTATACCATATTCGTGCTGTATTATACCATATCTGTCCTTATTATACCATATCTGTCCAGTATTATACCTTATATGTGCTATATTATACAATATCTATCCTGTATTGTACCATATATGTACTGTACTATACCATATATGTGCTGTATTATACAATATCTATCCCCTATTATTCCATATCTGTTCTGCATTATACCATATTTGTCCTGTATTATACAATATCTGTCCTGTATTATACCATGTCTGTCCTATATTATACAATATGTCCTGTATTATACCATATCTGTCCTGTATTATACAATATCTGTCCTGTATTAGACCATATCTGTACTGTATTATGCAATATTTGTCCGGTATTATATCTTATCTGTGCTGTATTATATATCGGGGAAGGTATCAATGTGAAGCACTCGTGACTCCTATTGGAGGGGCTGGGTCGTGGAAATGACGTCATTCTGCACATGTGCAGTTGTGGAGTAGTAGTAAAAGGGAAGTTTCGGGAGTGTGCAAGGGAACTTTGTCTCATCGGGGTATATATTTCATCCAAGTATAGCGGATAGCAGTTGTCGTGAATAACAACAAGTTCAGCAATGTTTATACAGTTTATTACCCCCAATGTTACATCATACCCAGGCTGGGGGAGTCCCCTGGGTATGTTTAGTATGTTCACAGGAAAACAAATTGAAATATCAAATACCATGTTTTATTATTTAACGCGCCGTCACATTAGGTGCAAGTGTTTACTGAGCTCAAGTCAACGATCAGCATGTAGACATAGAGAGTATATACGGCATGTTATGCTATTCATCAGTGCACGGGTGACGCATTCAGTCGAGGGGGTTGATCAGCTTAACCGCATAGAACGTAACATTGATGACCTTCTCCACTGTCCACTTGGTGTTGAGGGTTGACCTTGTGCCCATTCCAAGGGATCCACAGTGTCCAGTTTCTCCAGCATCGTCTCTAGCGACGCCCGGTTAATGATGGTGAAAGGATGGTCGTATACTTGGTTGTTGGCACTGGAATAGAAATAGCGCAGTTGAACTGTCTCCTTATGCTGCAGCACATAACCAAACGCCAGATTTAATTTGAAGGCCGTAGCTTGGTCATTGAAGATGGCTTCCGCGTAGCTGCGTAGACGGGCGAGGTCGGTAAGTCGGAAATTGTAGATATCTTGAATAGGGCGATGACGGTGGAAACAGTGCCGTATCATGGTCCAATGGCGCTGATAGATGTCACTCACTGGATGGTCTTCGAGTAACAGATCGCTAGGAACATTCATGGGCTCGTCCAGAAAATGTTCGATGTTGTCAGGTGTATGACTCGAAAGTCAACGATCAGCATGTAGACATAGAGAGTATATACGGCATGTTATGCTATTCATCAGTGCACGGGTGACGCATTCAGCCGAGGGGGTTGATCAGCTTAACCGCATAGAACGTAACATTGGTGACCTTCTCCACTGTCCACTTGGTGTTGAGGCGTTGACCTTGTGCCCATTCCAAGGGATCCACAGTGTCCAGTTTCTCCAGCATCGTCTCTAGCGACGCCCGGTTAATGATGGTGAAAGGATGGTCGTATACTTGGTTGTTGGCACTGGAATAGAAATAGCGCAGTTGAACTGTCTCCTTATGCTGCAGCACATAACCAAACACCAGATTTAATTTGAAGGCCGTAGCTTGGTCATTGAAGATGGCTTCCGCGTAGCTGCGTAGACGGGCGAGGTCGGTAAGTCGGAAATTGTAGATATCTTGAATAGGGCGATGACGGTGGAAACAGTGCCGTATCATGGTCCAATGGCGCTGATAGATGTCACTCACTGGATGGTCTTCGAGTAACAGATCGCTAGGAACATTCATGGGCTCGTCCAGAAAATGTTCGATGTTGTCAGGCTTATGACTCGAAACCGTAACGCTGGGGGCCGGTTGGATATCCAGGCTCTTCTGAACTGTGGGTATAGGCGGGCTCTCCGTGATCGCATCACCAGTGGCACTCGTCTCCCTGGGCTCGTCTTCAATGGGACTGACCTTCCTCGCCGCCTCTTCAGTGGAAAGTTCGTTCTGTCTTAACCGACTGGGTGTGTGTGTGTAGGTGTGTGTGTGTGTGTGTGGGCAGTGGATTTTACATCCGGGATCTTGTCAACATCCGGGTTTCCAAGTGGGTTTTCCCGTCGTTCATCCGTCTTCCATTCAGGTACTGTGGTTTTACATCCAGGTCCTCAGCTTACATCCGGGTGTCTTATGAGCCGCATTGCGCGCGTGTGTGTTTGTGCTTGTGAGGTCACTTCCGCTTCCGTTCACGTGACCGGAACTGACCTTTGGCCCTTGCGCGCAATTTTACCCGGTATTGTTTTGTCAGCGCGCGCAGGGGCCAAATGTCAGTTCCGGTCATGTGAACGGAAGCGGAAGTGATCTCACAGAGGTCATATGCAAATTATTGAGGTCAGCAGGTGTCCAAAACCCGGATGTAAAACCACAGTACCCGGATGGAAGACGGAGGGACGACGGGAAAAACCCACTTGGAAACCCGGATGTTGACAAGATCCCGGATGTAAAATCCGCTGCCCACACATACACACACACATGCGCGCGCAATGCGGCTCAGTCGTGCTAAAAATAGATCACCAGCTAGCGTGCTATAAAAGGGAAGCGGCCGGGCCGTCTCCTCAGACACTCTGTCAACCACCAAGATGTTCACTTGTACTACGTGCTCGAAATCATTCACTCGTCTGCACGACTTGCGCCGCCATGAGGCTATCAAGCACGAAGGAACCGCCCGGTATAGCTGTACGAAATGTACACTGTCGTTTCAGCGCCCGGATCATTTACAGCGCCACGAACGTTCAATTCATGGGCCACCCAAGCGTCCATGCGAAGAATGTGGTCGGCACATATAACGAATCGTTAGATTCTTGGTATGTGCTTTAGAATAGGTTTACCAGAAGACTATTCTGTGAAGTCATATGACGCAGTCAGTATGTCGGCACCTCTTCCCACTTCCCTAATATGTGTTGTAATTTCAAACTGACCAGTCAGTTGCTGCGACACCAACGCACACGACACCCTGTTCCGCAGCCACGTTTGCAGGAAGAGGAGCCCGTAGACACCAGTATCGGGACAGCGGGAACTCCCACCCATCGCACGAGGGTCGATGATGATGTCGCCCTAATTCAACAGTCAAATTCCGACTACAAGACCGTGGGCCAGATTTTGTACGACGTGGCGGGCAAAGTACACTTCGTGGACGAACCCATAAATGTTCCTAGCGATCTGTTACACGAAGGCCATCCAGTGAGTGACCTCTATCGGCGCCATTGGCCCATGATCCGGCACTGTTTCTACCGTCATCGCCCTATTCAAGATACCTACAATTTCCGACAGACCGACCTCGCCCGTCTGCGCAGCTACGTGGAAGCCATCTTCAACGATCAAACTACGGCCTTCAAGTTGAATCTGGCGTTTGGTTATGTGCTGCAGCATAAGGACACAGACCAAACCCGATACTTTTACCCGAGCAGTAACATCCGGGTATTTGGCCAACCGTTCACCATCATTAACCGGGCGTCGCTAGATACGATGCTGGAGAAACTGGACACCGTGGATCCCATGGAATGGGCCCAACAACAGCGCCCCAACACACAATGGGTTGTAGAGAGGATGACCAATGTCACGTTTTTCGTTACCAAGCTGACCGACCACCCCCATCGGCTGAATGCGTCACCCATGCACTGATAAATACCATAACATGTCGTACATACTCTATATGTCTACATGCTGATCGTTGACGGCGTCAACGCCAGGTGGTGGTGGTGATGGTGTGAGGATAATAAAACGTGTATTACGCAATGTGCCTGTTGTTGTTGATGTCTCTTGGTTGTGTTTATATTGAATGGGTCTGAGCA
The DNA here is from genome assembly GCA_036873755.1 of Hanleya hanleyi. NCBI lineage: Eukaryota > Metazoa > Mollusca > Polyplacophora > Lepidopleurida > Hanleyidae > Hanleya > Hanleya hanleyi. Next base: position 33,560 of record JAVTVY010037835.1, read on the forward strand.
TATTGATGCGATGAGAGGAAGGTTTAGGAGAGAAGGTAATTCTACATTGTGCACGGATGGATACAAACACAAACACACGCGCGCAATGCGGCTCATAAAACACCCGGATGTAAGCTGAGGACCTGGATGTAAAACCACAGTACCTGGATGGGAGACGGATGAACGACGGGAAAAAACCCACTTGGAAACCCGGATGTTGACAAGATCCCGGATGTAAATCCACTGCCCCCGACCCAGTCAGTTAAGACAGCACAAACGTTTGATTCACACCCCGTCTTTACGGTTTGGGTGACAACTTTCCACTGAAGAGGCGGCGAGGAGGGTCAGTCCCATTGAAGACGAGCCCAGGGAGACGAATGCCACTGGTGATGCGATCACGGAGAGCCCGCCTATACCCACAGTTCAGAAGAGCCTGGATATCCAACCGGCCCCCAGCGTTACGGTTTCCAGTCATACGCCTGACAACATCGAACATTTTCTGGACGAGCCCATGAATGTTCCTAGCGATCTGTTACTCGAAGACCATCCAGTGAGTGACATCTATCAGCGCCATTGGACCATGATACGGCACTGTTTCCACCGTCATCGCCCTATTCAAGATATCTACAATTTCCGACTTACCGACCTCGCCCGTCTACGCAGCTACGCGGAAGCCATCTTCAATGACCAAGCTACGGCCTTCAAATTAAATCTGGTGTTTGGTTATGTGCTGCAGCATAAGGAGACAGTTCAACTGCGCTATTTCTATTCCAGTGCCAACAACCAAGTATACGACCATCCTTTCACCATCATTAACCGGGCGTCGCTAGAGACGATGCTGGAGAAACTGGACACTGTGGATCCCTTGGAATGGGCACAAGGTCAACGCCCCAACACCAAGTGGACAGTGGAGAAGGTCACCAATGTTACGTTCTTCGTGGTTAAGCTGATCGACCCCCTCGGCTGAATGCGTCACCCGTGCACTGATGAATAGCATAACATGCCGTATATACTCTCTATGTCTACATGCTGATCGTTGACTTGAGCTCAGTAAACACTTGTACCTAATGTGACGGCGCGTTAAACAATAAAACATGGTGTTTGATATTTCAATTTGTTTTGCTGTGAACATACTAAACATACCCAGGGGGCCAGCCTGGGTATGATGTAACATTGGGGATAATAAACTGTATAAACATTGCTGAACTTGTTGTTATTGACGACAACCACTATCCGCTATACTTGGATGAAATATATACCCCGATGTGACAAAATGCTCTTGCACACTTCCGAAACTTCCCTTTTACTACTACTCCACAACTGCACATGTGCAGAATGACGTCATTTCCACGACTCAGCCCCTCCAATAGGATATTGTATAATAGAGCACAGATTTGGTATAATGCAGGACAGATATGGTATAATACAGCAAAGATATGATATAATGCGCACACCACAGGACGCATTCGGACCAAGGATGGTCGATCTCTACACCAAATACCTTCCTTCACTGCCCCAAAATGCCCAATTTCGCTACTACTCGTACTGCTGGCGTCACCGATGACGTCACAGATGCTGTGGACAGCCCTCAAATCGGGGTCTACACCCCGAGAGCTACAACATGACACCTCCCACGACACATTTGGACCAATAGTGGTCCATCTCTACCCCAAATACCTTCCTTCACCGCCCCGAAATGCCCACTTTGGCTACTACTCCTACTGAAGACGTCACCGATGACGTCACAGATTACGTGAACATCCCTCAAATCGGGGTCTGCACCACGAGAACTACAAGATGACACCTCCCACGATAATAATACAGAACATATATGGTATAATACAGCACAGATTTGGTATAATACAGGACAGATATTGTATAATACAGCACAGATATTGTATAATAGAGCACAGATTTGGTGTAATGCAGGACAGATATGGTATAATACAGCAAAGATATGGTATAATGCGCACACCACAGGACGCATTCGGACCAAGGATGGTCGATCTCTACCCCAAATACCTTCCTTCGCTTACACGAAATGCCCGCTTTCGCTACTACTCGTACTGATGACGTCACAGATGCTGTGGACAGCCCTCAAATCGGGGTCTACACCCCGAGAGCTACAAAATGACACATCCCACGACACATTCGGACCAATAGTAGTCCATCTCTACCCCAAACACCCCTCCACGCACCCCCTAAATGACCACTTTACTTAATACACTCAACTGCGCATGCGCAGATTGACGCGACTTGCAATAAAATATACACCATTCTGACTCTACCCCACAAAAGCTTCACTTTGACACCTCTCACGACCCATTTGGGCCAATGGTCGTCCATATCTACCCCAAACACACCCCCCACGTACCCCCAAAATGCCCGCTTTCTATACTACGGCCAGGCTGCGTATGCGCAGACTATTGAACACAGACAATGCATTAGTCCAGTCGGGTGCTCCTCCACGAGAGCTTCAAAATAAGACCTCATACGACACCATCGGACCACTAGTGGCCCACGTAGACCCCAAAACGTCTTTTTCCAAACACTTTTCCCACAATTCCTGTCTGCGCATGCGCAGAATGACGATATTCCTACACCACATCCACCCAGTCGTATGCTGCCTCACGTACGCTTCAAATTGATACCTCACTCGACTCCATCGGACCATTAGTGGCCCACCTAGACCCCAAAACGTCTATTTCTAAACCCTTTTCCCACAATTCCCTGTCTGCGCATGCGCAGAATGTTGATAACGAACGACACCCTAGTCCAGGCGGATGCTCCCTCACGTATGCTTCACATTGATACCTCCCTCGACTCTATCGGACCATTAGTGCCCCACCTAGACCCCAAAACGTCTATTTCCACACCCTTTTCCCACAATTCCCTGTCTGCGCATGCGCAGAATGTTGAAAACGAACGACACACTAGTCCAGTCGGATGCTCCCTCACGTATGCTTCGCAATGATACCTCACTCGACTCCATTGGACCATTTGTGGCTCACCTAGACCCCAAAACGTCTATTTCCACACCCTTTTCCCACAATTCCCTGTCTGCGCATGCGCAGAATGTTGAAAACGAACGGCACACTAGTCCAGGCGGATGCTCCCTCACGTATGCTTCACATTGATACCTCACTCGACTCCATCAATCCATTAGGGGCTCACCTAGACCCCAAAACGTCTATTTCCATACCCTTTTCCCACAATTCCCTGTCTGCGCCTGCGCAGAATGTTGAACACGAACGACACACTAGTCCAGGTGGATGCTCCCTCACGAATGCTTCACATTGATACCTCACTCGATCCAATCGGCCCACTAGTGGCCCACCTAGACCCCAACACGTCTATTTCCGTACCCTTTTCCCACAATTCCCTGTCTGCGCATGCGCAGAATGTTGACAACGAACGATACACTAGTCCAGGTGGATGCTCCTTCACGACTGCTTCACATTGATACCTCACTCGATCCAATCGGCCCACTAGTGACCCACCTAGACCCCAAAACGTCTATTTCCATACCCTTTCTCTACTGCGCATGCACAGAATGACGTCTGTTCCACGTCACACCCAGCCCGTTGGATACTCCCTCACGTATGCTTCATATTGATACCTCACTCGACCCAATCGGTCCATTAGCGGTCCCTACAGATTGCCGAACAGTCTCACGAAAACCCACGGTTTTGGGACTACTTTCGGTCCGCGGAGGCAGACTACATCACCGCCAGACCGCATCACCACGGAGGAATACATGCCCCCCAGCTCACGCCCGATTCATCTAGACCGGAAGTGACGTCATACCTGCGCACAACACTCCTGCGCACACCGCCCCATGACCGCCGCATTCCACCACATTCGCGCATGCGCGGTGTGGCGAAAACGCGTCGAAATGCCGTGACTATACTACTTACGCTTTTATTGTAGCTGGTCATGTGATATTGTATGATATAACCACACGGCCCCTAGCATCGGCTTGAGCGGTATTAGCTACAAATATATCAGAGCGAGGAGTTAGCCCTATCAGATCATCTAAAACACACCCCAAAAAGCATTAGCATTATAAAAATGGTCTTCCAATTGCCTTTGTTACGCGAAAGAATGATCTCCAGTAGTGTCCCCATGTCTGAAACTCTTAACTGTAAGTCCAGGATTACTTCCGGTTACTTCTTAAGTGCCCTTATTTCAAGAAAGAACTGGCCCATCACAATAGAGAGGACATCTATCATATCCCGTATTTTAAATTCCTGGAAAAAAAGAACTATATGTCTGGGTTTGTCACTTACACAAAAATGACCTTGACGTCAACGTCAATCGTAACCGAAAGTTGCTGATAACAACTTCCGCTCTCTTCGAAAGTGCTATAAATGGACTCAGCTTCATCGAAAACCCCTAAATTCACACCAAGATTGTGAAAAACGGTTCACTATTAACGGAGTTGGGTGTTGGGGGGGGGGGGGGGGGGGGGGTCCTGTGGGGTCACGGGATGGAACGGGCCCCCCAGAAGGGCGTCTATAGGGGTCGGAAAATTTGAACTTCAACATTTCTCAATAGTTCGACTCCAAATCAATCCGATAGAGCGATACAAATCAATTTTGGCACGAAAATTGTACGGGATTACAACTCATACCACACTATAAGTCGTCTTTGAATTTTCAGCGTCGAGAAGATCGCGCGATCTTGTCTGGTCAAGAAACTGAACTCTAAAACATAATTTTATGTATCAAACTCAGTGCCCAAATAAAACCTTTACCCATTTTATAATAATATATTGACTATTAAACGCGAATGTACGTATTTATTCATATATCGACGAGAAAACGATCTGGTTTGGTCATACTGCCATACTGTGGTCTTTACTCACTGCCCCCCACAACTAGGCCGACGTTTAATAGAATGCTTTTACACATCCTGTCTACACGTTCAAGTGCCTGCATAAAAGCGCATTAACCCATCGTCTTCGCCAAACACGCGTATCGTGCAAGCATGCTTGTCCTCAGAATTCCGGCCAGAACTATGACCAGAAAAGCGGTATTATAGCTTAAAATTAGTCTTCAAATCGGAAAAAACAAAACACTGCAAGCCTTTCTCCAAGGCATTTATATGGAGGTCTTCTGATGTGCTGTACTGTGATGTGCTGGAACAAACCAACAAAAGATCAATACATTTTATTTCTCTTTATATTTCCTTCTCGGATTTACAGAAAAAAAAATAGGTAGAACGTCATTATTATAGCTTGAATTAGTCTTCAAATCAGCAAAACTAATCACCACATTTCCAATGCATTTATATGGGCCGGCTTGTGGTGTACCGTACTGTGATGTGTTGGTGTGATTGATGGATAAGAATGTCCTGGTGATTAGTATCCCTTTGCATATCCTTTTTCTATTGTAACCAAGAACGGACACTTGTTCCCAGTTTGGAGAAAAGTGTCCTAGCTTGGTTAGAAGATAGGACATCCTTAGCCTCCACACCGGAACAAACCAACGAGTCGAAAGATCAATATATTTTATTTCTTTTCGGAAATTTACAAAAAGTTAGCTAAAACTAAAACGTTAGCCAAAACTTACAAAAAGTTAGCTAAAACTTACAGAAAGTTAGCTAAAACGTCAGCATTACAGCTTAAACTGATCATCATATCGGCAAAACAAGCCTCATTCCACCTCCAGCCTATCTCCAAATATGCGTTTATATGGAACGGCGTGTGATGTGCCGGCACCCACGAACTTACAGAAAGTTAGCTAAAACGTCAGCATTACAGCTTAAACTGATAATCATATCGGCAAAACAAGCCTCATTCCACCTCCAGCCTATCTCCAATGCGTTTATATGGAACGGCGTGTGATGTGCCGGCACCCACGAGGCCGGTAAGCTTTTGAATGCACCATTCAGCAACAAGTTCACAATTTCTATACACCCGAAGAGGCACGCGTCATCATTTTCTGTGTATTTGGGCGGGACCTTCAAAATCAGCATGGCGTCAACACAAGAGTTGAAGGAAGGTGAGAATTAAACAACTGAATGTTTGTCACCTTTTGAATTGCATAACTGTACGCTTTATATTGGGATTCATCAAGAATTTTAACTTATCACCAACTGTATTGCTGGTCAGATAGTTGTTTACATGTGAACGGGAAATTAGCTTGTGCATGTTGAGAACTTGAACTGTCAAAACGAAAAACGAACGCAAGTCCGAGCATGCATAAATAGCCGAGTTGACATGGTTTCGTTCGTTGAACGGTTCCTACACTTAGCCATGAGTCCTCTTCATGAACTTACATGTACACTCCGGGATCACACGGCTCCATGGGATGTTCAGCTCTATCCGGCAATAAGCCATCCCAACTCGCTGTCTATTGGTCAGGTTGGGGAAAATACCTTGATCGAGGTATTATACCTTTATCAGGGTATTATACCTCGATCGAGGTATAGGCCTATACCTCGATTGGGGTATAGGGCCATTTCAACTTCAGTTTTTGTATATTTATGGAAAATATGGACATCCACACATACCCTGGACTGCAGGGATCTTTCAACAACATCTATGGCTTCATTGTTCCATGATTTTCACAGCAAGTTATTGCTTCGTTTTATGCGACTAATCATTCAAACTAGCCACTTTAATATTTCAAAAATGAAACATGGCTTCAAATGACATATTCGGTGAAATTTATTATGTAAATGAAAATGGCATGTGGTGGCATATTTCCATGTCAAGGTCATGCGCAAATTGCAGGATTTGAGAGGCAATGCCTTGTTAATAAACCAAGTTTAACTGACAGACACATAATCTAAACTGCTAGCATGTGCACATAAAAACGAACCTCTGCTCTGGGCATTATGACTCTGCCATGTGTGCGCATGCTAGGAGATTGCATCAGACAATTTAATCTAATTTATTCATGCCATTTTCATTTACATAATAAATTTCACCGAATATGTCATTTGAAGCCATGTTTCATTTTTGAAATATTAAAGTGGCTAGTTTGAATGATTAGTCGCATAAAACGAAGCAATAAGTTGCTGTGAAAATCATGGAACAATGACGCCATAGATGTTGTTGAAAGATCCCTGCAGTCCGGGGTATGCATGGTATGTGTGGATGTCCATATTTTCCATAAATATACAAAAACTGAAGTTGAAATGGCCCTATACCCCAATCGAGGTATAGGCCTATACCTCGATCGAGGTATAATACCCTGATAAAGGTATAATACCTCGATCAAGGTATTTTCCCCAACCTGTTGGTTTTATCGAGTTCGGCAAAGAGTTTGATTGTCATGAAGAGCTGATCCGTCTGCAATCATTCTTCAAACATCAACGGCTGGATGAATATTCATACCTGTTACGTGATCAGCAACGTATCGGGCGGATCGCGTGACTCATACGAAGATCATGGCGGTAAAGACAAGGACCGTTGATGTTTGAAGACTGATTGCAGACGGATGAGCTTTTCACGGCAATCAAACTCTTTGCCGAACTATAAATATTCCACATCCGTCTTAGAAACAAATATATTCACCAAAACAAATTTTCGGCGATGTTAAAGCATACAAATCTTCCCAGTCAGTCAGCGGAGGGAGGAAAAGTTAAACAGTCATTCTTTTGTTCTCGCTCAGGGTGGACCGAAACGTAAAAGAAAAGAATAGAACACCAGTCGCTCGAGATCTTTCACTGCACACAGGGAATAAGCCCTATTGTAATCCCAGAAGTACCACATTTTACCGCATATGCACACCAAGCACGAGACTGAAGGGCAGGTTCACGCACATGCGTTTTTTTCATGAGAGCCAGCAATGCTGCCATCTTCAACCCTTGGTGCTGTATTTAAAGGAGTACTTACCTTATTTTTGAGTGTGACTATATTTATCGGCAATCGCATTCCAAACCTTATTATATAAAACTTATGTTGATAGAATGCGAAATAAAAGAAATATTGAATATTTTGTTGCTCGCCACGGCGTGCACTGGGCGCCGCCATTGCACCGCTGTGTGACGTTTTTAGATGAGCGGAAGTGAGTGTATACTCATCTAAAAACGTCATAACGTCATGGAGATTTAAGGTTGATCGTGTTGGTAATGTCGATAATTCGCACAAGAAGGAACCCAGTAAATCCACTGATGTTCTAGTTGATTTTAGTAATTCAAGTGTAATAATGAAAATGTTTACGAACTTAGAAGCATCATCGTTCAACTGAAATCACTGGACAATTGCAGATGACGCTCTTTTAGTCTTCTCGCTTAGCTTCAAATTTTGTCCAAATTGAATCGAGCAAGTTTCAGTTGAAAAACTTGGGGAAGAAATTCTTCAGTTGGTGGAGAGAACCAAAACCACTCTCCTTTTGTGAATTACACCCGTGGGATTTGTCGCGCCAGTTTTTTTCCTCGAATTAAAACTCGGACACAGAGTAATTCAAATGTCCGTAGTTGGAACGTCCCTAGGCAAGCGTTAGCCGGGACGTTGTCCTGAATGCTGACGTCATCAGTCACGTCATCCCACAGGCAACATGGCGGCGCCCACGTCGACCTCAAAGCGGAAACATGGCTTCACAAATTGTAATAAAAATAATAGGTTATCACCCTCAACGACAGTAAAATAGTTGGTTACATTTATTTAAGAGTCTAACCTTTGTAATAGGAACCTATATAAAATAAAGTAAGTACTCCTTTAATAACAGTTTCAGCGCAAGTAAACTGTAAGGAAAACATCAATATGCTGCTACAATGTCAAGCATCCAAAGGCGGCGGTGTTGCTGGCTCTCATGAAAAAAAGCATGTGCATGAATCTGCTCAAGTTTCAGTCTCAATGCCTGTCATGAATATGCGATAATTATGCAGTACTTCTGGGATTACGTTGGGGCTTATTGAGATAGAGGCATGGAAAGCATTTATCGAATAAATAATACAAAATCTTGCCCCCGGTCTGGACAAGAAGTCGTCATAAATATTTATGAGTGGGTGCTAACCTAGAAAATCTTGGCTGAAGGGCTAGGCTACTCTTAGCTAAGTATCATCATTTCTCTCATAGCTATGCCGCACGCCTATCCATCATGCTGGTGAAACTGAACCTCATGACCACACACTTATTATTACCTTTGTACCGTATTAGGCAAAGTCTCTTTCGAAATAATTGTGGGCAATGAGAAAAAAGACATGGAAGGACACCAAACTCATCTTCGTGTTGATCCACTGATAAGCTTGGCATAATGCAGAAGCAAAGTAACTCCGAATAAACTTAATAAACGCATGGCGACAGTCTCAATATTTCGACAAAATTTTATTTGTCATCTTCAGGATGTGAAGATCCTGAAGATGACAAATAAAATTTTGTCGAAATATTGAGACTGTCGCCATGCGTTTATTAAGTTTATTCGGAGTTACTTTGCTTCTGCATTAAACTCATCTTCCTTCACCTAAACAGTATGACGGAATTCATCGCAGACGTCAATCTTATTATTCAAATCTCCACCATGTTCTCTCAAAGGTGTTCCCCCGAGTAGTGACATCGTATGTTCAAACTGTAATATCAAAGCACAGTCCTGTGAACACAATGCAAACACCACAAGACTGCATTGACCTTTGCAACATTCTGCAGGTAATCTCTGATTGCTTTTGTGCCGTATCTTGAGTTAAAAATCGAATTCTTTTCGTCCACAGTTGTGAAGGACACACTGGAGAATCGAGGTGTGCTTGGACAGATCAAGGCACGAATCAGAGCGGAAGTGTTCAACGCTTTAGACGATCAGACAGAATCGAAACCCCCACTCAGCAATGAGAACATGCTCATCAATGAACTGATCAGAGAGTATCTCGAGTTCAACAAATATAAATATTCCACATCCGTCCTGGTAGCAGGTAAACAGCAGGTTAAATATTTAAAAATATTTTTCTAGCATCTATTGGAAGTCAGTATTGAGATATTGAGGTTCCCACAGGTCCTTGAAAACCTGGAAAATCCGTGAATTTTATGTTACGTACCAATTTCCAGACCTTGAAAGTACTTGAAATTTCCAGATTTTTGTCTGACAGTCCTGGAAAATCCTTGAATTTTATCGTTTATAAAAAAAAAGTCCTTATTGTATGCTGTTTGCGAGCATTCAAGAGAAATCTTGGATTGTGTCCTACTTGATTTAGGGCCTTGAAGGTCCTGGGAAAATATTTTGCAAGAAGGGTGGGAACCCTCAGATAGGTTCTGACAGGAAGATTCTTCCTCATGCTCCTCAAGTAAGTGTCATATTTGTGTCAAAGTCTACCTAAAGTTTCCTGAATTCTTGGACCTTTTTGGGGGACTATTGTCTCTGATTTGGGCTTCGATTCCTGCCTATAAAAACCTTTTTGCTGTGCCGAATGAAGGTTGTGCCTAAATGAACCCTGGATAATAATATCTGTGGTATAATGGGATGGAGTCTCCAATTCTGTCCGCAAAACCTGTCAGACAGAAGTTATTCCCCCCTCGGCCAAACGTAATGGCAATCCGGTTATGTCCACAACTATTTTCTTCCTATCACCATATCTCAAGAATAATTTTTGGCAATGCCGAACAGGCCTTCAGCTAGCTATGAGTCTGGGGATCTTCACAATGAGAGTTCCTAAATTCCGGAAATCTCGCCAAATTCACACCACACATGCATCTGACTTGTCCCAGAAACCCAGAGTTACATTGATCCATTCATCTAGGTATGGTCACCAGGATGACTCAGCCTGTAATCATCTCGGTCATCCATACTCGGTAAGACTGACCCTGGGATCATGTGTATCCATTTTCAGCCTACTTTCGGCAACTGCAAGAGGGAATTTTCAGAAATCAATACCACGTGACTTCATCAGCAAATCAGCTCAAGTCTACCAATGTAACCCCAACGTAACCCGCCATTTTCGAGTCATGTGATGTCCTACTTGTTCAAAATTACAGATCTACCACACCTCTTGGATGATACGAAAGTTATTCATATCTATATATTTTGTAAGCCCAGGCAATATCAAGATTTCTTGAGTCTGTTCTCAGCCGGATGAAGGACGAACAGAATACGGTAAAGTTCCGGATATCGCTCCGCGATAATGGAGACACACGATTCGCAAGCCATCTTATGGATGGCAAAATGTGTACGCAAATGCAGGATGACTAACTGTCATGACTGTCTGTGACTGTATACAATAAAAATAGCTGAATAATAATGGACTTGGTCTAGCCTCGCTATAACGTGCCTCAATATAACACTGATTCCGATATGTGGCTGGTACTATGGTGTTGCCTAAATTAATCAATTAATCATTTCAACTCGATGCCAATTTTTGAGGAAAAATGTCTGAATTTACTGTCATGTTCATCCTAAGCACAGAATTGTAATGGTCGTCATACTACTTTTGTCGCAATATGGCTGAAATATGGTTGAAAGCGACATTAAGTTCGACTCACTCACCCCCTGTTGTCATACTAAAAGTTTACTTTCACTTTCAGAATCTGGACAACCCAAGACACCATTAGACAGGGAATTCTTGGCCAGTGAGCTGAATGTAAATACAGAGAGGGATGCTGCCTCAGTGTAAGTGTTGGGCCTACAGAAATACTTGTTTTGTTTCTGGTCATGGAAATAGAAATTCTATTTATTTTACATTGTAAATTCAACAATTTTACATTTATAATCATGCCTGAGTTTGCTCATTCATGGAGTCGCCTTTCGTTTGCCATGACACTGGCTGACTGCAGTCATCGTCTACTAGTGAGTTACCTGGGTCTCTCCTGGGTCTAACCTATTGACGTCATGGACTGGTCGAATGGCATTTTCCCATATCAGGATGAGTCAGAGTAAGTCGTTGAATGTGCTAATAACTGTCTTCAATGGATCAACCTTCATTCTTCTGCATTTGAAGCATGTAAAAGGGGAGAAGGTGCATGGTTTAAAAATTATTTTCAAAAGTATTTGTCAGAAACTAATTATGCTTGGTGTGAAGGGACTGATTTATAACAATGGGACATATTGACATGGTATCAGTTTAGACTGGAGTATAACAATAGGTCGTATTGACATATCATGGTCTAGACTGATTCCAAGCTTCTTGGACATGATGTCAGAGTCCAGAACGAGGTACAACAATAGGCCATATTGACATGATGTCAGAGTCCAGAACGAGGTACAACAATAGGCCATATTGACATGATGTCAGAGTCTAGAACGAGGTATAACAATAGGACATATTGACATGATGTCAGAGTCCAGAACGAGGTACAACAATAGGCCATATTGACATGATGTCAGTCTAGAACGAGGTATAACAATAGGACATATTGACATGATGTCAGAGTCCAGAACGAGGTACAACAATAGGCCATATTGACATGATGTCAGAGTCTAGAACGAGGTATAACATAGTTACAATAGGACATATTGACATGATATACATGCATGAAGTATTTATGGATATAGTGAGAAATGCAATTTTTCAAAGTTGTTTTCTTTTCCTTTCAGACCATTACTCTATAGTATTGTTGGTCACTTTCTCCACAAAGGGGGCTCAAGGGGTGAAGGTCCCCAGAGGATCACAGAAAATGGAGATTTGCGTGAGTAATACTGTCTTTACCTAGGTCCCATAAAGTAAATTCCTTGTTCATCTTAACTCAGTCTGTTCACAGCCTGCCTGGTGTTTTTGCCTGCCTAGATTCTTGCAATACATGTATGTTCTTCTCCTTCTCTAAACTCAGGCCTTCAAGTGGGCCACAGTGAAAATATAGGAGGAAATTTGCCAAAATATGGGAGAAATGTAGGAATTTTCTTATTAAAATATGGGAAATATAGGAGTGAAAGACAGGTCACTACTACATTGTAGGTTCCAAACTTGGTAGTTTTCTTGTGTTTAATCAAATTATTTCCACTGAATGCAGTCATAGTGGTGGTGATTGAGGATACCCCATTCTGCTGCTTGATTCAACAAAGAGAGATATAATTTTTTTCTGAAATGTATTTTCTCCTGCCAGTTTGACTCATTTCAGAGCATTGGTGAAAGTTTTGATGACAGTGCACGAGGAAATATAGGATGTTTGAGTAAGATATAGAAAATATAGGAGATTTGAGTAAGATATAGAAAATCTAGGAGGTTTTGAGTAAGATATAGGAAATATAGGAGGCACTTGAAGGCCTGTAAACTGTGCCCGTTGGAAAAGTTATGGAAATTGGAGCAAATGAGCTGGGGAGCTGGAGTGATGCAACAGTAGCTTTCTTGCGCTAGAGCAGCTTTGTGTTTGAAACATTTGCACCAATTTTCAGGACTTTTGACTCCTTACAGACTAACAATGATAATTTTATCATTAGTGACACTAATTATGTGCTAACACAGCTATCTGGATTTGCCTCTCGTCTGTTGACCGCTGACATTTCAAATACATCAATTTCAGTGGAATCAGAATATGCACAGCACCCATTCACAAAGGGCAGTCTACCCATTTTGATCATTTTCCACAGAGTTATGTCCCTTCATCCTCGACATCAATATATTCTATAGTACAATCTTGTCCCGGCTCTATCTCCTTTATTAATTGGCGAAGAAGCTTGGAATTTTCGTAGTTGGTGTTTTAGCATGCTTGGTATCCTGTGTGACTGAAATAGTGTTGAAATCGACGTTAAGTCATATTCGAACGTACCTCCAGTCCGTCTCAATGTTATAGCATTTTACCAAAAGTGGTGTTGAATTCCCGATAAACACAGGCGAACATCTGTGACGTTGTCGGCTAGCAGGGATAACTCTAGTGAGCGCGCGCATAATTGATACTTTCCCGCAATTTGAAACAATGTTCGCATTGACCAGCTGGGAAGTGACGTCTCATTTATAGTTTGTTTTCATCAGTGCGGAAGGCATACACCAACATATTTTAGCTAATTTAATAGAATTCATTAATAAGTATTCGATTGGGCATGTCCGAATCGAAATAAAGACCTTGGAAGTCGGTTTCAAATTTCCGAGATAAACACCAGTTGGCACTCGTCCAGCAGTTTAGACCCGAGGCCTACGACCTCGGGTCTAAACTGCTGGACTGCTGGACTGCTGGTCGGATAAGTGCCAGCTGGTGTTTATCTGAGAAATTTGAAACCTCTTCCTCGGTCTTTATTTCTTAATTCAATCACTCACTCACTGTATGCACCGTTATCATTTTCAGTGATTTTCCAAGCTTACATCCAATCAATCATTGTTTCTGTTCTGCGTTTCAAAAGTCAATGATGAAAAACTGTGAATTTGTATTATTATGCCCTCGCTTAGGCATAACTTGTCCATCCATCCTTCTGTATGACTAAATTTATCCAGATAACTTCGAAACTCACATGGGAGAGATGCTTACTTCCTTGTTGATTTGCACTGTCTGATTTATTCCCCATTTTGATGATTTTTATTATCTTAAAGGTGAAATGCAAAGGTTTTCATTTTTATAATCTTCATGGGCTAGTTAGCATTGGAAATACCAACCTATATACTTTGCTTGGTTTTATTTGAAGTATTTCTTCTCCTAGTAGCTTTATAAAAGTGCTCCAAAGTTGATATCTCGAATGGGGTCAATTTCGCTTATCTGCCCTTGTTTTATGCTAGTTTGTGATGTCACACCAGACCACCTGCCTGGATGTCAGTACATGTAACATTCAGTCTTCGGGTGACTGGTCTGATGCGATGTCACAATCAAGGAAAGATAAGCAGTGGCACTTTGCAAATCTTAATTCAGCTGGACTTGGAGTACCAACTCTTTGGAAGCTTCTAGCAAACAAAATACTTAAAATTCCACCAAGTGAAGCAGATAAACCAATATTTCTTTCATTCTTCAACCATGCAAAATATGTAAAGGTGAATCTAAAAACCTTTGCATTTCACCTTTGACAACTACTTCATTTAATTTTATAAGATGTTCATGTAAATATATCCACTGTAGATCTTTTTTATCTCACTTTATTACAGATTCACACCCGGATGCTGTGGTACTGCAGGGCGGGAGAAGGTGACATCGATCAGCTTAAGCTTGTGCCATAGCTGGAATCTGAAAATTTCTGGCGCTACAATTTGAGTAGACAGAGTTTCGGAAAATACATATTCACAGCTTCCATTTGTGGTGTAGCAACTCGAAGGTCATCAGTATGATGGGGACTCACTCTGGAACAAGTCTTCCACCGAGGTCATCATAACGCGCAATGCCCCAGGGTCGTCATGAACATAAAAATTTTAGTCTGAAATTAACCCAGGTAATGAACTGGGCATGCTGAAGAGTAAACCGGCATGTAAGACACATGAAACTATGCAATACCTCATCCAGCATATAGATTTCCTTAAAATAGATAATAGCATTATTTTCATTTTTGGGATTAACAGAACATTATTATCACCTCAATTCTATTTTATATCGGGACCAGTATATGATTTCATTCTTCAAATATGTCTGAAAATTAAATGACTAAGATGATGTTGGACAAAATGAGCAGGTCTCCATAACGTGACATTATTAGAAGCAGTCGCAGTATGATGGAAGTTCTAAGACTGCGTAAGACATCATGTCGCAAAAACTTATATAACATATAAAATGCAAATGCATGTTATTAGACATCATTTCATGCACTGGAGTCGAGTGCAGATGCTGTCCTGTTCGTCACTGATAACAACGCCATCAAATCAATACCAGGAGCAATGGTAAATCTAGTAGACTTCAGCTCGTCTTGTTCCTAAGTAGAAGGATAGGGCTGACAACACTGGATCCCCCAGATGCAGGACAAACACAGAAACTATTTGCATGCATGTAAAAAAAAAAAAACCTAGAGAGTGAAACCTTACAGCTGTATTGACTCGGGGACTCAGGTTAGAGCGACCTCTCTAAAGTGGAGGTAAAAAAGGTCATTTTCGCTTAATAGCTTTTGATTTATTCATCGTAACACTCCAAAATCTTCAGGCGGCTTAGCTTACATATTGTTGCATGTCGTAACAGTGGTTTTCCAATGAAAGTGTGCCATCTAATTTTTAAGAATTTTTTTTTTATACCACCCAATGCAGATAAATATATCATGTCCCTGGTCACCTATGGCGGATGTCTCTAGTATTTCGATATATTCTTGACTTTATAGCTCAAAAACCACCTTTTTTACCTCCATTTTAGAGAGGTGGTTCTCTTTTACCTGATTTTAGGCCAACCCATAATGTTGTGGCACATTGATGACCAGTGAAATACAATGAATACTTGCAGTAATGCCTGTCATCAACGTTTTGTTTCCAACTATATATGGCCAGGTCAAGAAGGTGTGATAATGGTATGGCTGTGAGAAATACAGGATTCTGTCAAATTGTATTTATAGTGTATAGAAATATTCAATGTATAACTTAGTCGAGTGATTACTCTGTAATAAATATATGTACCATATCATCAATTCACTCTGGTGTCATTGTTTATAGAGGTACGGCTTACAGCATTGGACACACCGGTTCTCGACAGATCACCGAAGTTAAGCAACGTTGTGACCGGGTGTTGTACTGGCTGGGCTGATCAGTGTCCAGGGTAATAGGAACTGTGAGCACTCTTGTGTTTTGGCACATGTAGGCACCATTGTGATATGACTGAAACAAGGTTGAAAACGATGTTAAACCCTACTACTCACTCACTTGTTGCTAATATATTTAAAGCTGGTGCTTTACGATCATACAGCAAACAGACTGATTTGTAAAATAGAGGTGCTTTATTAAGACATTTCATATCAATAAATCACATCTCCATTGTTCAACCCTTACCCTAATTCCTACTCCAAAGGCGATGATACGATAAAGCGGGAATTTAGCTTTATGCAGTGTGGTTGAAATCAAAATTATTTTTTTTTATTTTAATGTAACTTGAAGAAAAAATATATGTACACAATCTGTGAAAGTTCTAGCTCGATGGTGTTATAATTATAGCTATGACATGAATTGAAATCCACAGCATGTGCTATTTCCTGAGAAACGGGTTTTAATAGTCATTCAAACGCACATGTACACACAAATGACCCCTTGGACCAAAAAGATTTTCCAGCAGTGGAGATATAATACCACTGCACATCACCAGGTTAAATGGTGTTTTGGTCCAAGGGGTCCTTCGTGTCTAAACGTGTGTTTGAAACACTCAAATTAGACACTTTTTCTCATGAAATAGTACATGCTCCGGATTTAAATTTCATGTCATAACTATCATTGTAATGCCATTGAGTTGGAATTGATTGTGTACATATATTTTCTCTTGCATTTTCTCTTACATTAAAAACAAATTAATCTTAGTATATTTATCTTTTCAATTTCAACCACACCACGTCCCATCTTATCGTTCCATCTCGTTCACAGCTCGTAACAGAATGTAAAAGGCGAAAAAAAAAAAAATGTCCAGCCAATCCTCAAACAGTCCATGAGAGTAATTTCCCTTTGACCATAGAGGATACAGATTCCTATTCCAGCATAAAAATATATCATTTGTGTGCATTCACATGATTACATAAATGTATTGCATTATCTTCCAGCTCAGTATCTAAATTGTGTATCTAGCACCATTTATGCCAAGTGGAACAAACAGGATTTTCTCTTCCTGCTGAATACCACATCAGGTGTAAATGCACCACATTTAATTGATTTCTACTATATTTGACAAATTAATATATAGGACCATTTCCTTCTGTTGAAGAGAAGCACTTACAATGTATATAAACAAATAAATGTATAGAGGTATATACAGTTATCATCTAACAATTCTAATCAAATCTTAACAGGTACTATAATAAACAATCTTAACAGGTACTATAATAAACAATCTTAACAGGTACTATAATAAACAATCTTAACAGGTACTATAATAAACAATCTTAACAGGTACTATAATAAACAATCTTGATCACAAACTTTTTTAAACAATTTCTGTATTGTCTTGCTGGTTATGCAAGTTTACCCAAATTATATATATTGTAGTCCTAAATTATATATGATGCTACGACACATATATTCAATTTGGACAGTAATGTCAGGTCCTACTCAATAGAATCCTACTCATTTGTCGTTATTAAATATATTAGGTATGAACTTACTCCATCTGATCAAAACCGGTATCGTGAACATCTGATCATCACTGAAGAGCCAATATTAAGCTAAGGCCGCTGATAATTAATGATTTGTTTCCCGTAACCATCCCTCATCTATATTTTATGGGCAAATAATTAAAATCCATGAGGGATTTACATTTTCATGTCAGTAAAACTTGCTCATTTTCTTCAAATTCGTATACAATTGGTTTGCAAGTTAATAATTAATAACTCTCACAATCAGCATGTGTGTTTTTACAAGCAAGGTTACGAGAAACAATTAACAGTGCCCTAACTGAAGGGGTTTCGTTACCTTTCACATGCAAAAAAAATTGATGGAAAAACTCTGAAATAACGATCTTATATAATGTACGGTATATTGAAGCATTATGTGACAAAAAAGCGCGAAACAAAAAATGCATATTCAAAAAAAACTTATTTTGACCAGGTTATTTGTACAAATCATTTTCATATGACCGAGATAATCTGAGAAATAACATGTATTTTAGGTTTCAGTCAAAAATTTGCATTCCACATGCTATCTAAGAAAAAAAAATGATCGTGGGGAACATTCAACATGTTCAATTTCTTTGTATTACTGCTTGAAATAGCCAAAAAACAAAATGGGCCTTTCACCATGCAGATTTCTGGCATTAGACTAAGAGTTAAGTGACAAAATCACATGTTAATAAAGTGTAGATAAGCTGAAAAGAAAGTGTAAATTTAAATTTTTCTGTCAGACATTGTCAGATAGCTGAAATTTTAGCTGTCTTCGACAGTTTTGAGGGATATATACTGAGTTCATTATTGCTCAACTGATATAAATACTCATTTGTCTATAAATGTCCATTTTGTGTGATATATCGGGGGACTTCTGGTAAAATGACAGGAAACGAAACCCCTTAATATTGTTGCTTATGTACACTTAACTGCTTATTCAATATTAAACCTGACAATACTTAATTTCTCTCAAATTACCATGAGGAGGTTTGCTTCACCCAGTCTCTGTTCATCCCAGCATATGGATAACTACATGTACCTGGCAAAAGGATTATTATGACAAAATACATGAATTAATACTGGTAAGAAATTTGACTATCATAATGTGACCCAATCATATAATTTAAAACACATCGTGATGATTGTAACTTCATCTCTATTGATTTCAGCTGAAGGTAGCCTTAATAAGATATACATGTATAAAGTCTCATTCCTTTGCACTGTACACTGCATTTCCGTGAAAGTGCAAGCTGCAAAAACAGTCCTAACAATTCTATTACAGCCAGCACTTTTAAATTCTGGGGTAAAATATTATTCAGTTTCAATGAATGGTCTGGAATAACAGCATGTTGTGTAAGAAAATTAAATTAGCACCACTCCTGTAGCAGGATGAATAGTACAAAATGGCAGTCATTCAAAAGCTAGTGCCGTTTCATTTCTTGCTAGAACCCGAGCAGTCATTTTCAAGTTCAACAATTTATAGCACGGTTGTCACAATATGCACTGCAAGAGACATAGCACAGACGACCCTCAGTTTCAACTGCAGCATATATGCATCACCAGGACCCTGCCTGTCACATCAATAAGACATTCCCTTCAAATAACACTGATGATTTCACTGCAACCTCCAGTTCAAATGCCACCGCAGGAGACACTTCTGTTCTCTTCAGTCTAAATCTCACCACAGAGAGACATTGTTGTTACTTTCAGTCGAAATCACACTGCAGGAAACATTGCTGCTACTTTCAGTCTATACAAGCACACTGCAGCACAGGAACAGCACACATACTCTCTGTTGGAATCCCAATGCAGGAGATTTCACGGAGACCATCAGCTTATACCACAATGCATGCGACGGTAGTAAAACCTTCAGCATTAAATCATACTAAAGGTGACATCACTGCAACTCTCAGTTTAAATCACACTGCATGTGACAACGCTGAGACCCACTCGTGGTCCAGATGGTGAAGTTATATTGTTGTTAGTCCCATCCTCATCATGAGCTGAAACAATACAATTTCATAAAATAAAATTCTCGAGATCTCACATGATTTGGAAATATTTTTTACTGCAAACGATTAGCCCTTTTCGCTAATTTTCACTACTGCTCCAGTACTATTATTATCATGAATGTTTATATAAATTGCTATTTGCATGAAATCCTTGTCATTTTCTCCATGCTCTGTATATGTTCCCAATAGTGAAGTCTCTGAACTTTTAACATTAATTAGCCCTTGCCCTCTTGTGAGCCCTCGAGTGGGTGGGGGGGGGTCAAACTGTGTGACTCATTAACATGAAGAGAGATAGGGCATCATGTAAACAGTCCAATAAACTGAGCAATCAGCAATTCCAAGAACTTCAAAATTGGGCTGGGTGGCATGACATACCACCCTTGTCGATGTAATATTTTATATTTGGATAGCGATGTTCAAGGCGATATCTACTATTGTAATACCAGTGACGTCCTTGCAGCATAATGTTCTTTGTTAATGTCCTCATACTGTCATCGTATCCGATTATTGCACAACGTCACAATATGACGTTACTGCAAGAGCGATACATCATGTGTATTTTGTCTTCCCATGTCACAAATGAGCTTCTTGACTGCTCTTGCAAATGGTCATTTCAGATGACATATACATGTCAACAGATAGGTCGTAAAGTTTAACATAGAGCCAACCTATATGCTCGCAAATCGGAAACAGTTCTGTTCCCGATTCACATAAAAACGACCTTATCTTTTTAATAACAGGTGTATAAAAGTATGGATTAGTGACTCGGCATACATTGTACCACACATGTTATAAATGTGGGATAGTGATTGTTGGTGTAACACATAGTTGCTGCTAGCTAGATGCAAGATTGAGCTAACCTCCTCGTAGACAGTCCAGGCCATGGCAGCAACGAGGGTCCTCTTCACTGTCCTTGGTACAATTCCCCTGAGAAAACCTAACAGACCATCATGCTGAAATTAAACCAGAACAATTGCAACAATTCAAAAATCTTACCGTCATGGACAAGGGAAAAAACAAACCGTCTGCTGAGGTAAATAACAGTACCATAATCTCATAGATGTAATACTGCTAGACTCCGTACATGTACCACTCAAAAGTTTGATCTTATTGGTCAAATCAGCAGGCCTGCAAGTGGCTCACTGAAAATTTAGGAGGAAATTTGCCAACTTATAGGAGAAATATAGGAATTTTCTTAAGAAAATATAGGAAATAAAGGAGTGTACGACAGGCCTACATTGTATGTTCCAAACTTGGTAGTTTTCTGGTGTTTAACCAAATTATTTCCACTGAATGTGGTAGTGGTGGCGATTGAGGAGACCCGTTCTGCTGCTCGGTTCAACAAGTAGACATTTAATTGTTTTCATATTTTCAATTTTTTTTTTCTGAAATGTATTACCTCATGTCAGTTTGACTCATTTCAGAGCATCGGTGAAAGTTTTCATATGAAAAAGTCAAAATATAGGATATATAGCAGGTTTTGAATAAAGTATAGGAAAATATAGAAATGACTAAAAAATATAGGAAATATAGGAGGCACTTGCAGGCCTGAATCAGGTTAGACCAAACAAAAAATGCTTCAGTTTTGGGCGTGTGTGGTGTTCCATGTCACACTCCAGGTTATTTCACTCATATAGTGACAGCCAGTTTTAGAGATGAAGGAAGCCGGAGTACCCAGAGAGACCCACCGCCATCGGCAAGTAGCTGGCAAACTTCCACACATGCACCATCTGGGCAGTTATGGATGGGAATGCATCACATACCTGGTATACATAGGTGATGACAGATTTTAACCTGTCATGTTTTTGAGGGTACAGTTGCATGTGTGTTTTAATCACGTCTGCTGGCTGTGTGAGGAGGGATGCCAGCATACCTGCCATCATACCACAGCAGAAATGGATACTGGGAGGATGCTTGTCTTGGTGTGGACCTGTAGGAAAGGCATATGGCTTGAAATAGAAGTGATAATTGAAGATAACGAATCACATTTTTTTGCATGAATTTTGATGAATAAATATTTGTTTAGGCGAGATTTTAGTCTTCAAAATTTTATCAGGATTGGTATTATTTTCACCCAATTAAGACCACTTTAAGATGGCTGGTCACACTTTTGTCACACTAAGGGCATCGCTTTAAGTTTATATTCTCTAATCTGTTTAACGCTTTAATTCTATTGCAAGATTTCTCCAGTTTTATAAGGAAAGTTGTTTATTTCTTGGAGACTATTCATCAAGGATATTCAATATTCATCATGGTTGTAAAGAAAATTGCAGTGCTCCATGTTTTGGTTTGTGAGATGGTGATGCTTGAAGTGTGACCTTTGCATTTTATTCGCATTTCATACCCATCGGTGAACTACATGTGACTCAATTGTCTGTTCGCTCAGGATTCATTTCCATGACAGGATAATTATCTCTTTACGGGGGGGGGGGGGGGGGGGGGCGGATTTGGTTGATGTCACACTCAAGGTTGTTTCACTCATATGGTGACAGTTTGGTTGGTGGAGGAAGCCGGAGTACCTGGAGAGAACCACCACCCATCAGCAAGTAACGGGCAAACTTTCACATATGGACCAGTATTTTACAAAGGGATTTTACAAAGGGATGTCAATCATGCAGTACAAGTACTGGTCTGGTACAAGTCCTTTGAAGAACAAAACTGAGCAGCTGTCAATGCAACAGAATCTATAAAGCTGCAAGAGCCTCTCAATATCTATTGTATGGCAAATATAGACTACAAGCTAGAGCTTGACAACAGGGAATGTTGGGGATCGACAGGGAAAAGACTATAATTGATAAAAACTCACCTTTTGGTATCAAATGCTTGATTTGAGAATAAAACATCACATAAAGACCAGAGTAAGGCACATCCCTCATCAATGTGGGACCCATACCACTGAACAGGCCTATCAAATAATAACATTTTCATGATATCATGATACAATAATATCCAAAAGTAAATAATTACTCTGCTTACTTTTTTTTTTTTAAACAATGAATACCCTACATGGCCAAGTTTAACTATATCCTGTGAGCACCACTAATAATATCTGCACCAATATGACCTTTTGAGTCTGTCTCTAGCTAGACAGTTTAGAGTTGCATGCAGTGAAGATAGATCACATGTTCAGGTCAAATGAGTGACGGAGACCTGTCCTTCTGCTTGACCAAAGTTCTGGAGTTTACATCTAATTGTGCTGATTGGACAGAGAATAGTCATTACCATTAAGTGCAAGCTTCCAAAACTGATAATCACATGGAATACACAAACGGTTTGTATGAGTGCAGAGTGTAAACAACTTCGTGGAGCATACAGATTAATACCTTTAGCTGAGGCAGTTAAAGCACAGATAGTTTGAGAAATGTGTATTAAAAATTGTATTAATTATAATTTAACTCATAGACATTTATAAGTCGAGGTATACAACACAAAGCTATTCTATGGGTAACAAGTTCTTTAATGCTGTGCAGCTGACGTTGGAGATATTAGCTTTGAAAAAGTTGGAAGTATCTCCAATGAAACGTCGGCTCCACAGCAATAACATCAGCTCCACAGCAATAAAGAAGTTGTTATCCATAGAATAGCTTTGTGTTGTATTAAATATAGAATAGAACAATGTAAGATCTCATTTTGATGATTTTGAGATCTATTGATTTCGCATCGAACAAACTTCTCTTAGATAACCGTATTTTCGTTAGTTTGGGATTACAGTATCTCAGTATAGCACAGGTTCTAACGCTGAAAATCGGTTGAGTGCCATGTGGGATTTGAACCAGCGACCACCAGAGTAAGGCACCCAACCGCCAGCACTGTGAACAAAGAGTACCCCCTCTGATGACCGTAATGAAACCGCTCCCATAACTAAATACATGAAGAAATTTTTTGTCATTTAGAGAAGTGATCAAAAAAAAATATTTTTGTTATTTTGGAAAATAACGCTCAGCATTAAGAGGATAGAACATTGACTGCTTCGCCTGGTGTCAGTATAATGTGACTGAGTGGGGTGTCGTGTCTGCCTACGGCATGATATTTCAGTGAGACAGCACTATAAAAATAGCAGCATTAGATCTGCTCCATTACAAGTAGGTACCCCCTGCCCCTCCCCCTCTCCTCTCTTCCCTTCCCCATCTTGATATAGCTGAACAAAATTTTGAAAGGGACGTTAAACCCTATTCACCCACTTATGATCACTTTCTAACTGACAAAAAATTCTTCTTCCATTAGATAGTTGGTCAGTGACAACCTGATCAAATTTCACAAAACAACAAACAACCAAAATAATACTGGAAAAATTACATGTTTTGATTGAGGTTGGTGAAATTTGGCGTTACCTCTGATACCCTCTGTGTGGTAAATCCCTACCAGAGCCCTGGTCATGTGTTTGTAATTGAACTCCCCACTCTGAAGTCAACACAAGAAACTGTCAGTGACATCATCAAATTTCACATGGATGTGTTGAAATAATGCAAAAAATTCACACTAATTAGGAATAGATAAATATATTTACAACTTTGATATTTTTCTTCATTTTTTATCACAGATTAAACTGATACATGTATAATGACATGTGTACCAAAATTATCAAATATCCGGT
Organism: Hanleya hanleyi; assembly: GCA_036873755.1. Lineage (NCBI taxonomy): Eukaryota > Metazoa > Mollusca > Polyplacophora > Lepidopleurida > Hanleyidae > Hanleya > Hanleya hanleyi. The sequence goes on from JAVTVY010037835.1 coordinate 58,198, forward strand.
AATTTTACTTCGCAAGCTGTAATTAAACCAAACTGAAATAAATCTTTTTTCGTATACAGTATAAGCACTTCTATATTTGAATTCTAAAGATGTTATTCTAATTATTGTAAACACATAAGTTTCCAATGAAAAGAGATTCGAACCTCAAAGCGCGTCTTCACCACAGTGAAAGGGAGAACACATATTCCGGACACTGTTCTGGAGGAAGCCCCAATGGCAACACTCTCCATCATGTGGGGATTTTCTATCCTGAAACGAGAGAAAATTCATATTGAATGGCAAGGTATGGTAATTCCTCTAATAATTCAATCCCTCCCAAATTTGGGGACAAACTTTAATCGGCTGTTCTAAAAACTTTGATCACCCTTTAAAATCATTGAAATAACGAAAAAATAATGCATTAATATGCATGATTTTGAACCATGTTCTTAACTTCCTGTTCTAATACATTTGATCACCCCCTGATTTTATAATAGAAAGTTTCACTTACTGCGATTGAATTATAAGAGGTATTACCGTGAATGCTATTTTTATTTATACTTTGACACAAGAGGCCTGTAACATGCAAAATCAAGCCGAAAAAGAAAAAAAAAATGAGGTAACGAATTAACTTATTTTCTCACATTCTGGGTCATTGCATGACCTATAGTAATCCGTCTTATAATTCAATCACAGGAAGTGAAATTTTCTACTATTAAATCACGTTTGATCAATTTATTAGAACAGAAAGTTGACAAAATGGTTCAAAATCATGCATCTAATCCATTATTTCGTCATTATTTCAACGATTTCGGAGGGTACCATACCTACAAGCTTGTACATGAGCGAAGAATGACTCACCCAAAGGAGGTCCTTATCCAATGGAGACAGCCAAAATAGATCCCAACCCCTGGAATACATCTTGCTATGGACTGTAAGTAAAATGAACAAGTCAATTATGGAAATAAAAATGCCGTCCATTCGGACCACCCTCTTACACAATCCGACTTCTCAATTCAAGAATTACGCTTGATTCTATAAAGACGATTCTATAAATATGCATACATGTAGACATGAATTGTAATGTTAGGATATTAATATTGTAATATCAACCTATCGCCATATTAAGAGGAATGGCGTAACTATACCGAGAGAATACGTCACCCTACACACAGTCGTTGGGTAATTAAGTCCAGAACGTAATAAATATGACAAAAATTAATAGTTCATCTCATAAATAAGACATGTATACAAACCATACTATATGTGTACGAAGTTTCAAAAGAGCTTGCAAAGCCAAACTCCTGATAAAGTTGATAAAAAAGAATATTTCATCTCAAAAATAGCAGGTGCTCATCTACAAATCATGTTTAATGACCCTGTAAAGCTCCAGGAAAATCCAGTCATACCTCCAGGACTACACGAGTGCCAAAGTTCGAAATTAAGGGTGCATTCCACATCTAAATTATGTGAGGCTGAAAACAGGCATGGGTTGGCTCTTCGGCCATAAATAGTTGTAAAACCTTCAACAAAAACCCTGTAAAAGTATATATTTTCTGAATGGACATACCCATGCCATTATTTCAAGAGACAAGTGAACTATTGAAATTGAAAAAGAAAGACACGCAAAAGCTGCAATCCTCCTCAGATTGTGACCCACATGATGTGACCCAGATGCTATCAAACGAGCCAGAGTGTGATCCAATCTGACCATGAAAATGTTACACGAGTCAGATAGTGACCCTTGATACTGTCTGGTCTTTCGAATGTCGACTCGAAAAATGTTTTATGCAGGCTACAGAATTTCAGATCTGATGCTGGTATTGAGGCACGTGATGACACAATTAAGACAAGTTCAATGGCATCCTACAGTGTGAAATACATAGTACTTGGAAATTTCAGAAAAAGTAATATCTTACAGGAATAGTTCCCGTCCAAAGCCGTAATGGAGATTCTGTCTTTATCACAGAAGAGAATGCCTCTACAATGCCCAGTGGTCCTTTCCTGAAAGATATAAATAGTGTCTTCATATAAATTCAGACAAATCGTCATATAAATCCAGACAAATCGTCATATAAATCCAGACAAATCAACGATGTTCAGAGGTCCAACACAAAGTGGCCTTCAATGGTATGCACGTTCAATCATTTAACTCTGGTTGACTGCAAAGGCGCATGCGCTCTGAGTATTATTTCACATTCAGTTTTTTATTGCAAAAATACTTTGTGTATTAACCATCTTTTCCCACCATCCCACTAGCCTGTTTGCTACTCATTAAAGTTTAATTTAAACAACAGTTACAGGGCTTGCTTTTCGTCCGCACTCCCGCAAAATATTTCGCCAGATTTCCGTAAAATTCTGCGAATCTGTATAGAAATGACTGATTTATTAGATTCCCGTGGATTTCTGTGAAGTTGGATCATCAGAGAATCTGTTTGGATTCCAGTAGATTTCAACGAAAAGCAAAGCCTGAGTTTAGCAAACAGTACTTGTTGATGAAACAACTAGCCTTAGCATGTTACATACATACCCAGTCTTGATTGAGGACTGAATACGGGTTTTGACCACATCCAAGGGCTGGAAAATTATGGCTGAACATGTGCCACTAAGGGAGCCAGCAAGGAATGACTTGAACACTGGAGGCTGTGGGTAAAAATAATTAAGGTGGTTCAGGACTCAAAACTTTGTCCGGTGACCTGCCATTATATTTTAACTGCCGATACCTGGGGTGTTATCAAGCAAAATAACGTTAAAAAAGATTGGGGTCTTCGATCTAGATTTTTCTGTATACACGTCCAAAACCCAACACGTCAGTGGATTTGAGACAAAATCAGTCTGAATTCATTTTGCTCATCTAAAGCCGCACTAATAGCACAATGTTTGAAACTTTCACTTTTTTAAGTAAAAAAACCAGATGGCTTCACGATTCAGCTTTGTTATCGTAAATATGTCATTTATATACAAATTTCAAATATAATCAAGTTTTCAAACTGTAAGAATCACGCGTTACGAATACAAAATCAATTTTAGGAGAACAGTTTGCCCGGTGATATATTTTTTAGTAGTGAATCTCCTACATTGCGTCGATTAATTTATAAAATAAAAACACGGTATCTTTGATCTACTTTTTCTTGTACAGGTTTTTGAACATCCATACCCCCATTATCTTCAGAGATCTGTGACGTCAATTGTTTCCCCTCGCTGGCCTCTTTTGTGTCAGAGGTGGAAAATGGCATCACGCTGTACGACCATGACGTCGCAACGTTGTTTGAGTCCCGAACCACCTTAAGCAGACTGAATTTATTGCTACCAGCAACAACAATTATCAAACTGAGTCAGTAGGCGAGATGTCCAGGTTAGGGCAAACCCCTCTTTTGGAAGAAAATACCTAGGCTAAATTTCCACACTTGAAAATTTTCTTTTCAGACAGAAAGCAGAGAACCCCTATGTGCCCTTTCTCTAGAACAGCAAACCTCACTGATGTACCCTTTGGAGGTAAAAGCGAAACCACCCCTCATATATCGAAGCTATGGGACTGATGACCATGTCCACAGGAACATATATGCCCCACCATGCATAAGGACCTTTATTACCTTAGTGACTCAATGACTGAGAACTGCAGTAGATATGGTCAATTGCAATACATGTGAACGGCAAAAGGTCTTTCCCTGATAGTAATACACAAAAAAATAAAGATTTTTAATGATTTCCAGATTTTGGGGTGACCTTGACCTTGACCTCTTCTTCCCCTAACATATCCACTCACAAAATTTTCAATGATTTTCTCATGTTACTTCAATTTTGGTATGCGACACATTGTCTCTCATTAATGTACCAGCTCACAAAAATTTGCAATGGTAGATAGAAAACTGTGGACAGTTATTGATCGGACATGCATGGACAGACGGAATTCACCACATCAAATAATACATCCACTTCGCTGGGCGCAAAAATCTCTCAATAGAGGTATACCTACACTAGACCACTGATAGCAGAGTCAGATAGCTGTGTCCAGCCTTGGAATAATGAATCACTCTTATCACAGACAGCTATATATTGTGGTCATTGAAACAGCTGGGTATACTGTAAGGTTCAGGGTTGATGTGAACCCAGACAGCTCACTCCACATGTCCATTCATAACTTACATGTACATAAAGGAGTTATCTCCCCTCCACTGGTTCATTTTATCATGGAGCATATGTCAAAGTTTTTAACCTCCTTATCTCTCAGTGAACACCTTCTGACTGCATTGGGTTGAAATATGCGGAGCGCAAGCGCATTCAAACTTGATCGAGTTACGAAAGAGATGGAGAATGCATTAATATACTATATAGTTTACAGGAGAATGAATATATTAGGTGCTCAAATATTAGAGAAGAGCACAGAGTACAGCATCTTCTCCATTTAGGCAGAGAGCCATACCCACAAAAGCTGCTCACCATGGTTTTAACAACGGTGCAATCAGATTGGGTATATCTGACGTGAGGAGATACAATCAGAAAATGAGTTCTTCTAGGCTCTCGTCAATTAATATTCTGCTTCTCATGACCTTTCCGGGCATTAAAATTTTCAGGGCGATATTAATTGCAGACCCATACGCAGGGGGAATGTGATGAGTGCGGTCGCACCTGTTTGCTCAAAATCAATTTTAGTTCCATCCTATGGTTACGCACCACTGTATAATGTATTATTGAGCTCTTCACAACCAGCGACTTTTGACACTCACAACCTGGTGAATGGTCCCGATACATAATAATGATGAATTGTGAAATAAACCATTGCTAGTATTGTGTATTTCACCTGAATTAATGACCGTTGTTGTTACTCATATAAACCCGTACATCGGTAGGCTATTGCAAAACACGATTTCAGTTATTTTCGCATTTAGGATGCTATAAAATAATCAACGGCAGCTATATCACAGCAATAATTGACCCCCAAAAGGCTCTAAAATATGCTAAATGAAGTCTAGTTTTTCAAATTTTCGAAGGATTCACTGAACTCTCTAGGATGGGGCGCTTTCAGCGTGCATTCCTAGGACTTGTACATTTCACATTTCTTAAAACACCCCACCACCCACACCAGAAATTCTGTGTACAGGCCTGAATTGCGCATTGTTCCGAATTATTAGATTATTAGGCCACCAGGATGATTAAAATCATTTTTTTTTTCATGAAGGGCCAAAACAGAAAAAAAAGAAGGGAGACAACTCTTTCTTATACGCTCTTCTCTGCATGAGACTTGTGTGGACAACACCATTTCCTATTACCTTCTAGTTGTGTGGAGAGTCTGTGTACCTTGTTAGTTCTCTTTCAGTTGTTCCTCACCTAACACAGAATGCTGGTTTTAGCCACTAACATAAGGTTTTACGCCATTTTGTTCCTGGTATTACGGGTTTCCTTTAATTGGGATGACTATTATACATATTCATTTATTATCTATAGATAATTTGACATTGTAAGAGCATTATATTTAGTTTTATTATACCGGTACGTATCATTAGTGGGCTCAATGGCTGTGATAAAGATTTTTGCCAGTGCATGCAAACAATCGACAGTAGGATATTGAATAGTTTAAATATTGAATTGAAATCAATGAGACAGTAATCCGTCAACTAGCCAAGATTCATAGCGACTCCCTTCCCTCAACGCTATGCCGACGACAAATACATTTCCCTGGTCGTAACTCGAACATCTCCATGGCGCACTTATTATTACCTTTGCGCCCTATTGGATCTTCATTAACTTGAGAAAATGGGCCGCCATGAATAAAAATACAGAAATGGCAGACTAAATGGCCCTTCGTCAGTCATATATTAATTACAGACGTTAAAATTATCCCTATGGAGCCTCAAAATCACCTGAAATCGAGGGTCAAGAAGATGGGCATTTCCGTCATAATAGACCCTGTGTATACAGGGGATGATGATCACAACATCGATTATGGTATTTTTATTCATTGTGGCCCATTTTCTCAAGTTAATGAAGATGCAATAGGGCGCAAAGGTAATGATAAGTGCGCCATGGAGATGTTCGAGTTACCACCAGGGAAATGTATTTGACGTCGGCATAGCGTTGAGGGAAGGGAGATGCTATGAATCTTAGCTACGTTCTAAAGTGATTTGATGTTAAAACAGGAGCTAATTCATACCTGTGCAGAAGCCCTCTCAAATGAAAATGAAGTTTCAATTCCAAGGGAAGCTATTTGATGTTAGAACAATAACTAACTCATCCATACTTGTAGAGAAGCCCAGTTTATTATGGTTGGACACCTCCAATAAAAATGTTTTGTTTCACACCTTTTCTGTTAGTTTCAGTTACTCTTCTATGTTAGCAAAATTTTCATTTTATTGTATCAAAAGTAATGTATCATTGTATGTGCCCACATAGAGATACAAAAGGACACCATATAAACAGGATAAGCTTGTCCCAGAAGGGAATTTCAGATGCATGTACTGAAATTTAAGTTGATAAAAAGGACTAAGGTATTAGTACATTGATTATTAGGCCATTGTCACTTGATTAGTTGTTTAGCACGACCAGCCCTCATCTATATTTTGAGGGCAAATAATTAAAATAGATGAGGGAATCCCTCATCTATTTTAATTATTTGCCTTCAAAATCCCATTTTCTTTATATTCACATACAATTGGTTTGTAATTTAATAATTAATAATCAATAATTATAGCATCTAGCATGTGTATTTAAAAAATCAAGGTCATGCTAAACAACCAATCAAGTGACAATGGCCTTACCGTACTGAGCATATAATGTAGGATTCAGGATTGGCTGGTCGATCACCCATACTGATCCAAGGTTTTAAGCATGGAAGATTAAATCGATGATCATGGGCCTCTTATGTGCCGATACATGCCCAGGCCAGCCTCAATTTGAGGAATGCAGATGGTAACCTCTCAACAGGTTACCATATCTACACTGGTAACCTACATGTAGCTACGGCAACCTATTTCATAATTATTAACATATTGTCATATTCTTGGTCAGAATTATGGGGACCTAAAAATAGGTTACCATTATTTTTCATATGGCCACCTCCAGGCAACCTGAAAACAGGTTACCATCTTAAATTGAGATTTGTAAATTGAGGCATGCGTGCCTAAATATATACTAGATAAAAGCACAAATATATAAATATTGTAGTAAGATCAACAGATGGTTGTAATTTTGTGAATAAAACAAGTAATCAGGGTATATAAGCCGGCCTGCCACGACCTGCCAATCACCCTACCAGGCTGCCAGACACCAATAATGCTGGCCTGGACCGTTTCAGTGCATGATTTCACTCACTGTGGCAGATATGAAATTCAGCGACGTCCTCTCTCTCAGATGATCGTGGCTGTCAGGGCTCGAAATGGTCATCCTGTGGAATGTCACCTGGTGTGTCACTAACAGACGGGAGGCACTTCATTTGGGATGGTTTACTACGTACGATACTACTTCAGATCGAGTCAGTCTGAGATTTTGCCGTTCATCATGTTGTTGTTGTTGTTCCTGTGCACAGACACAAACTGCTTTCAGTGCATCGTGACGCTGCAGGTTTCTTCTGTCGTCATCTGGTCATTGAATTACAGACATAATAAAATCAGGGCGAAATAGCATTAATTTTGAACGAACTTGCGATTCAAAGTGAGAGGAAAGACTTTCTTCAACTTGACCAAGACAAGTTCACGGCGGCTGTTCCTCCAACGTATCAGCGGTCCATCATGACCTATATTGTACGAGGTCAATCTGGGATCCAGGGGTCACGACCTATATGCCGTTGACCCCACTCTGTCGTTGGCAGCCACAGTTGCCTGGCCTGTGGGATATTGGATGGTCGATGTCTACGTATAAATTTTTCCAATAAATTATGAAAATTAATGAATATATATTTATTTTTCTGGGTGTATTTCTCTTTCACCTTTGGCTCAATAAAAATCATTCCCTAAAATGTCAAACCGAGTTACTACAGTTTTTATTATCTACCATACCCTGTCCTCTGTGACAGTTTCTATGTCATAGAGGACAGGGTATGGTAGATAATAAAAAAACTGTAGTAACTTGAACTCGGTTTGACATTTTAGGGAATGACTTTTATTGAGCCAAAGATGAAAGAGAAAAAATTTATACGTAGACATCGACCATCCAATATCCCACAGGCCAGGCAACTGTGCCGGTACAGACCGATGAGACAAAAACCCTGAATTTTACTGATGAACCAAATTCATAAATTTTAAGCATACCAATATCATGAATCCAAAAAGATAAAGATATTACTTGAACACATTAACACACTACGTTGCACTGAATTGACACTAGGCCGTGCCTATATAGCGGGGAGAAAGTTCCTATAGATTCTCTGCCGTTGTCGTTGTCGCAAAGCATGGAATACACCTTTGGATCCTGCATCGTTCAATCATGGTCTGATCGAAACGTTTCTGACTGTTCAGATGAGTATAACCAACAGTTTTTTCGAACTCGTGAAGTTTGTTATTATCCATAGTATCCCATAAAGATTGAAACAGCTTTCTTACATAAGTGCAGATAGATGGTCTGAAATCGCTGTATGGGATTCCAACATGATCAACTTCTTCATCTAGAGCTGCCTTAGCCAAGCTATCAGCTTCAGATGTCAACGTGACTATGCACCCAACAAAACACAATATCTATCTATTGATCAAATCTAGTGTCATATAATTGTGGAATTTTCAAGATAGTGGGATGAGTTGAATTTCCACTTTTAATCGCTTTAAGGCATGATAGTGAATCCGAGAATATGACATATTTTTTCCTTCTAGTGGACCAATACCTTCTAAAGCTGACAATAGAGCTTTTGCCTCTGCAGTAAATATGGAACTTTTACCTGATAAACGACAGGTTTTAGTTTTGGAACTAAAGAGCACATGCTACTCTCTCACCATCTTTAGAACCATCTGTATAAATAACTTGATGTGATCTGTATTTCTCTCTCAGTAGACCAAATTCTTGTGTATACACGAGTTGGCTCGTGTCTGCCTTTTTATATTTCGTCTGTGAAATATCTACTTCTGGTTTGGCTAACTGCCATGGTGGAGTTGGCAAGAGCTCGTTAGGTAAAATTTGACTAAATTTAATACCAGCTGCTACAATGTGTGGTTTCATACGGATTCCAAGAGGTGGAATAACCGAGGGTTTCTTTAAATAGAAATCTGCGTACTGAGGGTTGAAAACAGTTATATGCAGGATTTGAGTGGTTCGAACGCAGTTTTGTGATATATTGTGCAGCGAAAGTTTGATCCTTTGAAGTTCTAAAGGAAATTCATCCGCTTCGACATACAAGCTTTCTTTAGATGATGTTCTGAACGCATCAGGGCAAAGTCTTAGTCCTTAATGGAGAATAGGATCTAGCTCGCCAAGTTTGACTTGCTTGCACCATTGTAAACAATAGAACCATAATCGAGTTTGGAACGAACAAGTGATCGATATAAATGAAGAAAAGTTTGCTGATCTCCTCCCCACTTATAGCTGGCAACTACTTTCAACAAATCTAGAGCTTTCGTGCATTTGGCTTTTAAGCAATTTATATGTGATTTGAATGTTAATCGTTGGTCAAACAATATGCCTAGGAATTTGACCTCTTTTACCACTTTGATTTCAGTTCCATCTGATGTAAGTACTGGATTTTTGTGCTGGAAATATTTTCTGCAAGTGTATGCAATTTGTCTTAGCTTTGGAGAATTTAAAGCCATTTTCTAGACACCATTTCTAAATTCTGTTTAGACAAAGTAGTAATGTTCTCTCAATATTGTGTATACTTTTCCCACTACACGATATGTTGAAATCGTCTACAAAAAAATGAACCATCAATTGATTTATTCAGAACTGCACCCTGGTCTTGATCAAAATGATCAGATATAGTTGTACCCAAACGAATTTGGAATTGTCTATCGTTCAAAAAATTGGAAATAAAAACGGGTAAACGGCCTTTTAATCCCATATTTTGAAGATCTTTCAGAATCCCGTATTTCCATGTAGTATCATAGGCTTTTTCTAAATCAAAAAAGATAGAAACCACATGTTCATTCTTGGCGAAAGCATTCTTGACATACGAATCTAATCTGACTAAATGATCAATGGTACTTCTATTTTTACGGAAACCAGCTTGAATGTCAGTAGGTTTCTTTTCGGTTTCCAGGTACCAAACAAGGCGATCATTTATCATGCGTTCCATTGTTTTGCAGACACAGCTAGTCAGTGAAATCGGACGATAATTACCAGGGTCTGTATGGTCACGGCCAGGCTTTGGTACTGGTATAACTATGGCATTATGCCATGCCGGAGGAAAGTCTTCTCTTGTCCAAAGTCTATTGAATATGCGTAATAGGATTTCTAGAGAAGATTTCGGTAGATTTTTCAAAAGCTGATAATGAATATTATCAGGGCCTGCAGCAGAATCGTTAGCTTTTGTGAGAGAAGCATGAAGTTCTTCAATTGTGAACATATAGCGTTATAGCTTTCATGGTTACCGGAGGGGAATTTAATTTCATTTTTCTCTTCTCGTTTTTGGAAACTTTGAAATATATGCACATAATTTTCTGACGAAGAGTTTTTGGCAATTGTTTCGCCTAATTTATTTGCAATTTCTACTCTGTCAGTAATCACCTGGTTCCCATCGTTGAGATGATGAACGCTGGACTTGGAGCGTTTACCTTTTATTCTTTGGATCATATTCCAAACTTTTGTTATAGGAGTATGAGTATTTATCTTAGAAACATAATTTTTCCCAGAATCACGTTTATTCTGTTTCATGGTTCTACGAGCTTTAGCTCTTGTAACTCTGAGATCTTTCAAATTTTCAGGATTAGGATGTCGGCGGAAATATCGTTCAACCGTCTTCCTACATTTTCTTGCTTCTTTGCAGTCATCATTAAACCAATGTTTCTTAATATGTGCAACTCCTGAAGATGTGGGAATAGTTTGGTTGGCAATTTCTATCAGCATATCTGAGAATAACTGTATAGGATCTGGAACATCAGCGAGAGAGACTGTTTGTAGTTTTTGTGAACAAAGCTTTTCAAACTCAGGCCAGTTTGCTTTCCTGAAATTAATCCTTGTGGAATGAGGGTCATCAGCTGAATGAACAGCTTTTAGGACAGTGGTAAAGCGATCACTTCCACAAAGGTCATCATGAACAGACCAAGAAAATTCTTCAAGAATAGGAAGGTCGCAAAGTGAGATATCTGATGCTGAATAGGTTCCATGAGCTGAGGACAAATGTGTATAAGTACCATCATTAAAAATAAAAATTATTTGATATAAAATTTTCAAGAATTTTACCTTTACAATTGTCTTCATTATCCCAGAGGATATTACGACCGTTAACACCACAAGGTTTCGGGAACTGATCGTAAAGATCTTGAATTTCACTAAGCCGAAGACTACCAGAAGAAGGTATGTACACTGTGCAGAATGTGAAAACAGAATTCAAAGGTAATACGAACTGCTACAGCTTGTAAATCTGCCACTAAATCAACAGGACTGTGTAAAACACCCATTTTAACCAATATTGAAGAGCCGCCTGTAGCTTTTACATTTTCGTCTAAAGCATAGAAATGATAAGGTGTGTATTGACGAAATTTAAATTTATCTTTATCTGCTTTCTTCAGAAAGGTCTCGTTGAGACAAAAAGCTGATGGTTCATAATCTTGAGTTAATAATTGGAGTTCATTCAAATATGACCAAACTCCTCTGCAATTCCACTGAATGATAGTTGGTGACTGAGTCATTTTTAGTCTGTATAAAGAAATAAAATACAATACTGCCCAAGCCAAGATATATAAGGTTAACTTATAGAATGTTAACGTTTTATTTTGGGTAATTCTTGTTGACCTCTCTCTATATTGTTCATTTGTTCTCTCTCTTCTTTTTTACTTTTCTTCTTATAAACTTCTTTCTCAACAAGTCCTTCGATCTTTAGTTGAAGGAAGTCTCGCCTTTCAATGGACGTTCATTACAATCAACCTACTCCTCCTCAGAAAGCATGGATGACTCGTTGGTATTTTAGGCTCTTTGCCGGTTTCGATATCTAGGGTATTCTCTTTCTTCTCCTTTTTTTCCGATTCGAGGTAGTTCTATTACTACAAGACTGTTGATTACTTTCTTCCTCTGTGAATTCGTTCATTACTTCCTCATTCGGTGTGAAGTTTACATCTACACCAGAGTGAATAGGATTAATGAAGGAATCCACAAACTGCACAGGTGCATCCTGACCTGACACACGACCAGTACCGGTATCCGGTAAGTTATCACCCTTCAATTCAACATCTCCCGGAGTCAATACTATGTCAACACTTTCAGCCTGATCAGAAGCAGACTTCTGATCATCTGACTTCTGATCGCCTGGCTCGGGTTCTACACCATCGCAAACCTCACTATCACTGACATCTTCATCCCCCGAACCACAATCTTCATCCACCTCGTCAAAGAGAGACTGGTTTGAGGTTTTCTCGTTCTCTTTTATGTTTTTTTTCGGCGGAGACTATCCTCTGATGACGTTTGATGGCCTTCCCATCCGGGCCTACAGTCTTCCATAAGTCTCGAGCTTTACTTTGAAGCTCTCTAACTGACAGATGGTTTTTTCCGCTGGAGAGCCTCGACGTAAAGTCCTTTTCGAACTTCTGCGGGCGGAACAGGGAAAGGATCTGAGGAATCATCTTTTTCATTGTTAGCTACGGTATCTCCAGGAACCTTTTTAGCCTTTGGACAGGTGTCTTTAAAGTGTCCTTCCTGATGACAAATCAGGCATTTATTTTTCGAAGGACACCTCGTGTTCATGTGATCTGCTGATCCACAAGTATAACATGTTTTTATTTGACCGTTATACCATAGAGGAAGTCTCATACCTCCAACTAAAATAGAAAAAGGAAGAGTGCGTTTTAATCTCGACATCCAAATTCTTCTAACTCCTGTCTCAAACTCTCTATCAAACGAATAGAACTCTTTTTGAATAGAGAGAACATCACCATAGAACTCAAATGCAGTTCTGATCGCAGAATCTGGAAAATCGCATGGTCCTTTCATCTTTACTAGCAATTTCCCTGGTTCTATTTCCTCAAAATTACCACGTTGATCTCCAACGCGAATGCCTTCCAACATTAGGCGAATTTTGTGAATTTCATTTGCTAGTGTGACGTTCCCCCTGTACGGACTGACCGTCCTGATCCAACAGTGTCTTTTAATGCGCGATATATATCAATCGCATTAGCGTTCTCTAAGCCTAGGAGATTTAGGCTCAGTGACCTATCAAACTTTCTAAACGCCATAGTAAAAAAAAAAATCAAAGTCTCACTAGGGAGTCTCAATACAACTACAAATAGAAATAGTGATACATACACACCTCAATAGCGTACTCTCCCACAGAGTAAACATTGACTACTCCCCGAGGGAGCTCCACTTCAAAGGTGTTTACTATATCCAGTACAACAATACACTCTCGGTCTAGGCAGAAAAATAGCCCAGTTCTAAACCTGGCCAGTTGCCGGGTAACGCCGAGGAACAAAAGAACAAAGAACTGAGGGCTGGCCTACAGCATACACCTTCACTATGTATTTAGCCTAGCTCGATATACGCAGATATGTGCAAATCGACCTAAGCCAAACTGAACGAAAAACGAACCAACTACAAACTAGGCCAAACCAACAAGGAAATATATACACCAGGAGAATACGAGATATTTACAGATAGCGAACAAACAGAGAAAAGAGATAGACAGAATAAAAACGCCGACCCTCTCAGTCACAAAGACCGAGACGGTAGTAATGGCAGATCTCTGCCCTTCCAAACCAGGCCAAACTGACAAAGTCAGAAAAAACGCACTGAGCAGCAAAAAACAGAGAAATAATTCCAAACTTTCACCACAGATATTTGCCAAAAGTATTCACAAAATATATTACACAAAAATTAGAGCTAGATCAGCTGAAATCCGCAGAATTAGACAAATTTCTCGGAGCGAAGTGAAAACACGTTCGACTCCCGATCTCTCTACATCCGGGGCCCACGTCAAACATAAGGTGTGACAGTTTTCAATATCGATGCTAGCTAAGATTCATAGCGTCTCCCTTCCCTCAACGCTATGCCGACGACAAATACATTTCCCTGTTGGTAACTCGAACATCTCCATGGCGCACTTATTATTACCTTTACGCCCTATTGGACCTTCATTAACTTGAGAAAATGGGCCGCCGGATCTCCCAGAGCCTAGGCGGCCACTGGACCCTCGTTCGTTGGACTGTGAAGATTCGCTTTAATTTTAGCATTGTGTAAAGCCCAACTCACACTACGAACATTTTGTTGTATTAGAACAAAAACACTGTTCAGAACATGTTTTGTCTGCAGTGTGAGGTGCCCAGAATCAGAAAACATATGTTCGGAACAAATGTTCGTGAGATAAGACTTGTTTGATATTGCGAACATGTTTTGCCCTGAAACAAGTTTTGTCTTCAGTGTGTGGTGATCGCGAACATTTACCAACAGTTATCCAATCAACTTGCAACTGTCGGTCATGTGACGAAGCCACTCTCACATGACACAACAAAATGGCCTGGCTGCTTGATCGCGGCGACTGGCGGTCCATCCTCTCCCAGGGTGCTTTGCGCTACGCTGCATTTACCCCTGTAGGGGTCTCGCCATCTTTTGCAAGATTCCTACAGAAACCAAGAACTGTTCTCTCTAACTGTTTTATTGATCGCAAAATGTATCTTTATCTCGAAATATATTAAACAGTTATTCAATGTATTTCAAAACGCCAGTTTCACACAGTTTGAAGGCAGCTTTTTGACAAATTACCCTAGAATTATATGTTGCGGAAACATATATCGATGAGTAGCGACTGATATCAATTCGCCCAGTTAGACGGTCGTCATGTTCGTTTACTGTGTGTTACACGGGTTTCGGAAAGGAACCAACAACTCAGGATTAAAGTTCAGTCATTTATTCACATGGTATTTGGACGGAAAGTTATTCTGTTGTTACATAAGTCAATGCTGACCGGTAACCAAAAAAATTAACAACAGGACCCTGATATACCATCTATGCAGAGTGGAAGACAGGACATAAATCACAGAGACTTCCCTCAGTTCATGGCCCATGGCGGCATAACAAACTGTAATAGTCTATAATTACAGTACTTGAACCAACTTTAGCGTTCATCTGTGTGTACAAAATAGTGGAATGTTTCTCCGACAAACACGCTCTGGTTTATCACAGCCCGCCATTTTAGAGAAAAAAAAAGATCGTGCCGCCTGGCGGCGAGTACGTGAACTAGCTAACGTATGTAGCAGACGGTATAAGGGGCATAATAACGTTTGTCTTACAGAATGTAACTTTCAGGGGGAATAACTCTAAGTGTCAAATAATCATTGCCCACACACTCCCTTGCTTAATTCGAAAGTCCCTTTCGACCCTTACAACACAGTATACAAAGATAACACTAATTACTCATGACCAGGAGTTGAACTATCTAACAACGTTCATGACCAGGAGTTGAACTATCTAACAACTTTCATGAGCCGAACAGTGAGCTCCATTATCGCATCCTTATATGGTCGGCTGTCTGAAGCGACAGATTTGTTAGAGTCCGTAGATACTGGCGATGCTTCAGAGCAATCAACTTCAACAGAGTTACTCTGGTAAACAGAACGGGGCTCTCTAAACGGATTAGCGTCCCTCCCTGCATTCTGTCTGGTAGTCCTCCTAAGAGTAGGTGTATGTCCCTGAGCAGCTGTTGGCATAGCACCACTTTCAGGCCTACGCACTGAGTGAGCTGGTGCCATTTGATAGGCATGTCGGAGTCCGAATCTGTGTCTGTGGTCTCATGCCTGGTGACTTGTGGATCCTGTGTATCTGTTTCTGGTACAACAGGCTCTTCTGCTACTGTGGGTTGAGGGCACAACCGAAGTTCAGTTCGATGAGCTTGACGCCATTTACCGGATCCATCTGCTGGTTCGATCGTGATAACCGTATCATCCATGTCTACAACCTTGTAGATCTCTGATCTCCATTTGTCTGCTAGTTTACATCTTCCTCGGACTTGGGAACCTCACACGCTGTCCAATCTGGAGTTTGTCTGTATTACACCTTTCAGAAGTGCGGACTCGCTAGCGTGCAGCCAGGTCGTGGAGATCCTCCCCTGCTTTTTGCCAAGCATCTCCAAGCCTTGTTTGGTGTTCTTCGAGCCATCCTCCAATTCCACTACCAACACTGATATTTGCGTCAGCAGTCTCTAACAGGAAATCAACTGGCAGCCTCGGATCCCTGCCAAGCAGAAGGTAGTAGGGGGAGAATCCCGTTCCAGAGTGAGGAGTGGCGTTATACACATAGACAAGTTCAGCAAGATGTTCAGTCCACCTGCGTTTCTTTGCTGGGGGAAGGGTGCAGAGCAAGTTATGGAGTGTTCTATTAAAACGCTCGCATTGTCCATTCCCCTGCGGGTGATAGGGCGTGGTGCGGCTCTTGCATAGTTCCTGGATGAGCTCTCTCTCAAAATTGCGGCCTTGATCAGAGTGCAGCCTCATGAGAACTCCAAATCGGGTAAACCACTCTTTGACCAAAACCTTTGCAAAAGTGGTGGCTGTCTGGTCACGCGTGAGCATTGCATGTGTAAATTTGGTAAATATGTCCGTAAGTATGAGAACAGTTTCACGCCCATCTGAGCTTTTCTCCAACAACGTAAAGTCAATTGCCAAGACCTCCAGTGGTCTACTAGCTTGTAAGGTGCTCATGGTCACTTTTATACCTGGTTGTGGCAACTTGGCTATCATACACCGGTCACATCGTTGACAATGTTGCTCAATGTCACGTCCCATTCCTGGCCAGTATACACGTTTTCGTGCCAATGCCAGTGTCCGTTCTATGGCTTGATGACCTGCTTGTTCATGAAATCCTTGCATTGCCTACGCAACTGTAAAAATCAACTATTTTCCGACACAAAATCCCGTCACCACACACACTGAATCTATTCCACTGCCGTAGAAGCAATCCAAATTCCTGGGTTTCCTGGGACTTCTCATTCTTCGATGGTCGTTTGTTGTCGGACAAACAGGTAAGTAGCTTTTTAATAGTCATGTCAGCCCGTCGATGCTGAGCCAGCTCAGCGCCACACAGGAATGGCACGGCCAACAAATTATTCACCGAGGTCACCACGCTTGAAGGTAATTGGGACTCTCCAGCAACCGTTCTATGGAGATCTTCCTGCAACAATGTTCCAGCCGTAATAGAAAGGATATCCTCGACCTCCTCTGGTTCATCCAGCATCCCAGGTCTCCTTGAGAGACTATCTGCATTCCGGTTAAGGCGGCCAGGTTTGTATTTGATGTCAAATATGTAGCTTGCCAGTTGCGAAGCCCAGCGTTGCTCTACTGCACCCAATTTAGCTGTCGTTAAGTAGCTTAACGGGTTGTTGTCTGTGTACACCGTAAACACTTGGCCATAGAAGTAATCTTTCAGTTTATCTACAACTGCCCATTTAAGTGCCAGAATTTGGTGGCATTCCGTTCCGACGGCCGTAGTCCACGACTTGCATAAGCCACCACCCTGGTTCTTCCATCTTGCACGACAGAACTGCGCCCAGGCCCTGTAGACTAGCATCTGTTTCCAAGATGAAGGGCTTTGTGAAGTCTGCAAATCCTAATACCGGTGAATAAGTTGATCCATCAACTGTTGAAAGGCTGTTTCGTGTTCGGCACCCTAATCTAGTTTCCTTGATTGAGTGCTTGCAACTAAGGTGTGGAGTGGCGCTGCCAGTTTAGCAAATCCTTTAACAAATCACCGGTAGTAACTGGCCTGTCCAAGAAATGATCTCAGTGCCTTTATGTTTGTGGGAATTGGCCAATCTTTGACGAATTCAACTTTCTCGGGATCAGTGGAGCTTCCCTGTGCCGATATCACATGACCCAAACATCTGACTTCTTTCTGGAAGAAGTGGCATTTTGTGGCTTTGAGCGTTAGCCCATGTCGTCTTAGTCTCTGAAACAAACTCGAGATGCTCCAGAATGAGATGCTCAGGTAAGGTTCTCGAATAGACAATTATGTCGTCCAGGTATTACATACTCAAATAATTTGTCGTCTAAGCACTGCTGCGTAAGTCTTTGAAATTGGCTGGCGCATTGGTCAGACCAAACGGCATCCTAACATATTCAAATGGACCAATTGGTGTCGTAAATGCGTTTTTTTCTACTGAATCTGGGTGCATCGCCACCTAGTTGTAACCACAAGTGAGGTCCATAGTCGAGAACCATTTAGCTCCTGCCAGTGAGGCGAAGGATTGCTCAATGTCTGGCATCGGAAATGCATCACGCCTAGTTTTAGCATTAAGGCGTCTATAGTCCACGCACAGCCTTATAGAATTGTCTCTCTTCCTCACCACCACGATTGGGGATGCATATGGGCTCGAGCTAGGACGCACAACACCACGAGATAGAAGCTGTTTAATGTGCTCCTTCACTTTCAAGAATTGGGGAAAGGTATACGTCTGTATGGCATGGAAAGGAAAGGAACCAACAACTCCGGATTAAAGTTCAGTCATTTATTCACATGGTATTTGGACGGAAAGTTATTCTGTTTTTACATAAGTCAATGCTGACCGGTAACCAAAAAAATTAACAACAGGACCCTGATATACCATCTATGCAGAGTGGAAGACAGGACATAAATCACAGAGACTTCCCTCAGTTCATGGCCCATGGCGGCATAACAAACTGTAATAGTCTATAATTACAGTACTTGAACCAACTTTAGCGTTCATCTGTGTGTACAAAATAGTGGAATGTTTCTCCGACAAACACGCTCTGGTTTATCACAGCCCGCCATTTTAGAGAAAAAAAAAGATCGTGCCGCCTGGCGGCGAGTACGTGAACTAGCTAACGTATGTAGCAGACGGTATAAGGGGCATAATAACGTTTGTCTTACAGAATGTAACTTTCAGGGGGAATAACTCTAAGTGTCAAATAATCATTGCCCACACACTCCCTTGCTTAATTCGAAAGTCCCTTTCGACCCCTACAACACAGTATACAAAGATAACACTAATTACTCATGACCAGGAGTTGAACTATCTAACAACGTTCATGACCAGGAGTTGAACTATCTAACAACTTTCATGAGCCGAACAGTGAGCTCCATTATCGCATCCTTATATGGTCGGCTGTCTGAAGCGACAGATTTGTTAGAGTCCGTAGATACTGGCGATGCTTCAGAGCAATCAACTTCAACAGAGTTACTCTGGTAAACAGAACGGGGCTCTCTAAACGGATTAGCGTCCCTCCCTGCATTCTGTCTGGTAGTCCTCCTAAGAGTAGGTGTATGTCCCTGAGCAGCTGTTGGCATAGCACCACTTTCAGGCCTACGCACTGAGTGAGCTGGTGCCATTTGATAGGCATGTCGGAGTCCGAATCTGTGTCTGTGGTCTCATGCCTGGTGACTTGTGGATCCTGTGTATCTGTTTCTGGTACAACAGGCTCTTCTGCTACTGTGGGTTGAGGGCACAACCGAAGTTCAGTTCGATGAGCTTGACGCCATTTACCGGATCCATCTGCTGGTTCGATCGTGATAACCGTATCATCCATGTCTACAACCTTGTAGATCTCTGATCTCCATTTGTCTGCTAGTTTACATCTTCCTCGGACTTGGGAACCTCACACGCTGTCCAATCTGGAGTTTGTCTGTATTACACCTTTCAGAAGTGCGGACTCGCTAGCGTGCAGCCAGGTCGTGGAGATCCTCCCCTGCTTTTTGCCAAGCATCTCCAAGCCTTGTTTGGTGTTCTTCGAGCCATCCTCCAATTCCACTACCAACACTGATATTTGCGTCAGCAGTCTCTAACAGGAAATCAACTGGCAGCCTCGGATCCCTGCCAAACAGAAGGTAGTAGGGGGAGAATCCCGTTCCAGAGTGAGGAGTGGCGTTATACACATAGACAAGTTCAGCAAGATGTTCAGTCCACCTGCGTTTCTTTGCTGGGGGAAGGGTGCAGAGCAAGTTATGGAGTGTTCTATTAAAACGCTCGCATTGTCCATTCCCCTGCGGGTGATAGGGCGTGGTGCGGCTCTTGCATAGTTCCTGGATGAGCTCTCTCTCAAAATTGCGGCCTTGATCAGAGTGCAGCCTCATGAGAACTCCAAATCGGGTAAACCACTCTTTGACCAAAACCTTTGCAAAAGTGGTGGCTGTCTGGTCACGCGTGAGCATTGCCTGTGTAAATTTGGTAAATATGTCCGTAAGTATGAGAACAGTTTCACGCCCATCTGAGCTTTTCTCCAACAACGTAAAGTCAATTGCCAAGACCTCCAGTGGTCTACTAGCTTGTAAGGTGCTCATGGTCACTTTTATACCTGGTTGTGGCAACTTGGCTATCATACACCGTTCACATCGTTGACAATGTTGCTCAATGTCACGTCCCATTCCTGGCCAGTATACACGTTTTCGTGCCAATGCCAGTGTTCGTTCTATGGCTTGATGACCTGCTTGTTCATGAAATCCTTGCATTGCCTACGCAACTGTAAAAATCAACTATTTTCCGACACAAAATCCCGTCACCACTCACACTGAATCTATTCCACTGCCGTAGAAGCAATCCAAATTCCTGGGTTTCCTGGGACTTCTCATCCTTCGATGGTCGTTTGTTGTCGGACAAACAGGTAAGTAGCTTTTTAATAGTCATGTCAGCCCGTCGATGCTGAGCCAGCTCAGCGCCACACAGGAATGGCACGGCCAACAAATTATTCACCGAGGTCACCACGCTTGAAGGTAATTGGGACTCTCCAGCAACCGTTCTATGGAGATCTTCCTGCAACAATGTTCCAGCCGTAATAGAAAGGATATCCTCGACCTCCTCTGGTTCATCCAGCATCCCAGGTCTCCTTGAGAGACTATCTGCATTCCGGTTAAGGCGGCCAGGTTTGTATTTGATGTCAAATGTGTAGCTTGCCAGTTGCGAAGCCCAGCGTTGCTCTACTGCACCCAATTTAGCTGTCGTTAAGTAGCTTAACGGGTTGTTGTCTGTGTACACCGTAAACACTTGGCCATAGAAGTAATCTTTCAGTTTATCTACAACTGCCCATTTAAGTGCCAGAATTTGGTGGCATTCCGTTCCGACGGCCGTAGTCCACGACTTGCATAAGCCACCACCCTGGTTCTTCCATCTTGCACGACAGAACTGCGCCCAGGCCCTGTAGACTAGCATCTGTTTCCAAGATGAAGGGCTTTGTGAAGTCTGCAAATCCTAATACCGGTGAATAAGTTGATCCATCAACTGTTGAAAGGCTGTTTCGTGTTCGGCACCCTAATCTAGTTTCCTTGATTGAGTGCTTGCAACTAAGGTGTGGAGTGGCGCTGCCAGTTTAGCAAATCCTTTAACAAATCACCGGTAGTAACTGGCCTGTCCAAGAAATGATCTCAGTGCCTTTATGTTTGTGGGAATTGGCCAATCTTTGACGAATTCAACTTTCTCGGGATCAGTGGAGCTTCCCTGTGCCGATATCACATGACCCAAACATCTGACTTCTTTCTGGAAGAAGTGGCATTTTGTGGCTTTGAGCGTTAGCCCATGTCGTCTTAGTCTCTGAAACAAACTCGAGATGCTCCAGAATGAGATGCTCAGGTAAGGTTCTCGAATAGACAATTATGTCGTCCAGGTATTACATACTCAAATAATTTGTCGTCTAAGCACTGCTGCGTAAGTCTTTGAAATTGGCTGGCGCATTGGTCAGACCAAACGGCATCCTAACATATTCAAATGGACCAATTGGTGTCGTAAATGCGTTTTTTTCTACTGAATCTGGGTGCATCGCCACCTAGTTGTAACCACAAGTGAGGTCCATAGTCGAGAACCATTTAGCTCCTGCCAGTGAGGCGAAGGATTGCTCAATGTCTGGCATCGGAAATGCATCACGCCTAGTTTTAGCATTAAGGCGTCTATAGTCCACGCACAGCCTTATAGAATTGTCTCTCTTCCTCACCACCACGATTGGGGATGCATATGGGCTCGAGCTAGGACGCACAACACCACGAGATAGAAGCTGTTTAATGTGCTCCTTCACTTTCAAGAATTGGGGAAAGGTATACGTCTGTATGGCATGGATACAGGAATCTCATCTGTGGTGCTGATCTTGTGGGTCACCAAGTCTGTGTAACCCAACTAACTCACTATCCGAGAATTCAAAGACGTCCTTGTTGTTTTCAAAGAATGTCATCGAGGGAGCACTCTAAATTCTCCCAGTTTACCTCTACTGGAAGTGTGGAACGATCAGGGACCTCTGTCGTGGGTGAAACGGTAACTTTTTGAACAGACACTCCCGTTTCACCGGCCCCGACAAACTCAAATTTATCATCCTCCAACACTGTATTGGTCCGTTGAATTAGGCCTAGTTTCATCCGTGGCGGAAGCACTACATCCTGTTGACCTACATTCACCACCCGCACACTCCTGGTTAATGTGTTGGGAACCAACAGCCCTGGGGGTATATGGGGAAAGTTCCCCAGCAGAGGCTCCACAATCACGCTATTACGGATAATGTCTCTGTTACCTGTCATTGCAACAATCCTCATCGAATTAGCTGGCACCATAGAACGCCCAGCTACTCTGGCTACCCCTAACACCTGTTTGCAATGAACCCTGATGTTACCTAGTATCTTCATATGACCAGGAAACTGACTGATAATGTTCATACCCAGAAGGCCTGGTGTCACCTGGTTATTAGATGTGTCCTTCACCACCAAGACTCCTCTATTTGGGATTGTTTTCCCATCAATCTCAAAGTCAAGTTCCACAAACCCAATATATGGGATATCAAGCCCATTTGCTGCACGAAGGGTTAACCAATGAGGTACTTCGGGTGTTTGTTCAACCACTGTCTGCAGATTCGCCTTAAAGAATGATTCCGATACGGTTGAGACCATAGACCCAGTGTCTACTAAACACTGTATTGCTACCCCATTCACCTTGGTTGCTACAGTGCGACAGCTGCCAACTGTCCTCTGAATGAAATCCTCTTGTCCTACGGAGTTGTCTTCCAGTCCAGTAACACTGTGGCTGGGTGCCTGTAGCCATGGAACATCAGTATTACCAGCTCCAGTCGGAGTTCCAGCAGCCAACCTGCTTTGTCCGCCATTCTGTGGACAGTCACGCTTGAAATGCCCAAGCTGATGACACCTATAACATTATCGTCCTTGGGAGAACATCCCTTCCTCCGGTCATCCCTTCTTGGTGGTGCCCTATTCTGCTTTAATGCTTCAGTAAGGTCCAATATCTGTTTCTGTTGCTGTTCAACCAAATATCAGCCGTGATATCGGATCTTCCTGTGACTGTACATCAGCAACCGTTTCATTGATCATTGGTTTACTCTGACGAGGTTTTGGCCGGAAAGTCTCTTCCTCCTCCTCAGACCAGCAAATTGCCTCTTGGCGCAAATCCAGGAACGGTATATCCAGTTTTTCTCGGATGACGCGTTTCAAATGATTGCGAAGTGCCACATCCCTTACATTGTCACTGAACTGGTAGCACAATGTCTTTTCTAGGTTTGGAACACAGCGTACATCTTGTCTCACTACACGCTCCAGAATTTGAAGAAGGGAGTGACTGTAAGCTCTCAACAACTCACCCTCTCTCTGTCGGCGGTCGTAGAAGTCACGTTGCAATTTTGCTGGTCTTGGTTTCCAAATGATTCCAATATTATCTTCAAGACCCGGTTGGGGTATTCCCGTTCTCGTGTTCTCGGCGGTATCGTATCTCATCACGTGCTTGCCCTTCCAAGTGAGTTGTTATGAAATCGAGATACTCCTTCTGTGGAAATCGGCGTGCTGTCAACTAAGATCGAACATCCTCAACCCAATCTTCTACCTTGGGGTCGGTATCACTCTGTGAACGTTCCGGCACATAAACTACTCTTTCAGGCTGGTCCCTAGAGTCATTCAACTGGGCCTGGAGATCTGCTGCTCCATCCTTTTCCGCTCATAACTCTCCAACGCCTGTAGTTTCGCCGTCACCGATTCAATAGTTTCCGCCATATCGCACAGATTACTGGATCGCACACATTACTGGATCAGACTACTTAGTGAGAGCTGCAGCATTCAATACAACTGTTTGGTGTAAATCTGCAGGTACCAATACTACTTCACTTAGATACATGTACAATGTGGTATAGCAAATTCAGTATGTCATATACCCAATATAGGGATGGTGAAGACAGAACTATTTTAAGTTCACAGAACCTCCTTGCATTTCATATAAGTATACTAAATCTATAGCCACCAAAATATTCAATTACTCTAATGCTGTCAAGGAGTTTGACTTATACACGTCGGCTATAGTTGTGATTGTGAATCGTCGAACTTTATCTATACACCACGCAAACATGTTGTGACTGGTGACCTTGATGTGGTGAGTGATAAGGACCTAAGATTACTCCTGATGAAGGGACCTAAATATAGAGAGCTAAGAAATATAAATCTGAAGGTTGACCAGAAGATAGTCCTGTCTGCTTTGGAACAGTACGTTATTGATTGGTCTAAGCGAGAAAAAGTTGAACTTACAGTACTCGCTGATTGGCTGAACAATCCGCCATATTGACAGAAGTACCCTTTCCCAAGCAAAACAAGTACTGAGAAGCCCCAATTCGCAAGAAGTTCTGGCAAATCTCCAGAGTAAATTCGTCATAGTCCCAGCAGACAAAGCTCCAAATAATATAATATTCATATGTAAATATTACTATTACCAGGTGCTGGTTGAAGAATTGAGTGTAAACATATCGTCATCAAATACGTCTACTTACTCTCAAACTGCATTTACTCTGGAAGATTTATTTAACAATCATAAAACCTTTCTCAGGGAAAGAGGTATTTGTCTTCCAACCAAACATAACGATATACCAAAAGGATACTGGACTCCCAAAATGCATAAATCACCATACAAAGCTAGATTCATAGCTGGTTCTAGAAGCTGCACCACCAAGCTTCTTTCAACCCTGTTGACGAGGGCCCTTCAGGAGGTAAAGGCATTTTGGGAAAGGTATTGCGCCACTATTTCTAAAAACTCTGGCGTTGAATGTATGTGGATATTGAAAAACTCAAAATGTCTTACGGAAGAACTGGATGCTAAAGGTCACATACCGTATAGACATGTATCCACATGGGATTTCTCGACTCTCTATACTACAATCCCTCATCAGGATCTTATTGACCGTCTAAGTTCATTAATAGTATCTGTGTTCAAGGAAACTGATAGTAGATATATTAATGTCGGAAGCCATAAAGCATTCGTTAGCTCTACTACATACAAGAGATATCATTCATGGGATGTTTCTTTGTTTATAGAGTTGCTTGAATTTCTCATTAAAAATATCTATGTGAAATTTGGCAACACAACATATCAACAGCATATAGGTATTCCAATGGGTACTAATTGTGCACCCCTATTGGCTGACCTATATCTGTTCTCTTATGAATATGACTATATGCAGGCGCTTTCAAAAACTGTTCCTTTTCGTTCACCAAACGCTATATAGACGATCTTCTCGCTGTGGATAATCGCTATATAAATGACGCAGTGAAGGATATATATTCACCTTCACTGGATTTGAAGGAAACTACAGATAACCCTACACATCATATTGAGACCTATATCTCTATAAAAATGAAGCGGGCCTTCTCTCTCGTCGACTGTATGACAAAAGAGATGATTACAATTTCGACATCGTAAACTATCAGTTTCTGGACAGTAATATTCCAGTGGGACCTGCATATGGCGTATACATATCACGCCTAGTAGCATTTGCTAGATCCTGTGTTAAATGTGACGATCTTAATCAACGTCACAAAACATTGTTGCAGAAACTTATAAAACAGGGCTACACCACCAAGCGCCTCCACTCAAAGTTTCTCAAATTTGGCGATACATATCGCATGCTGATAGCAAAATACGAGCGTAGCGTGCAAGATCTATGGCGTTACGTTTCGTAACTTGTGTCTAATTCCGCTTAACCCGGGGCTAGGGGCCGTATGAACCCATGTACTTCAAGATCCTCATGGTACTCATATGAACAGACACAATCAAAGCGTGACTGAGATACATCATTCTTTAGATGACGACTTTACAACGAATATTATGGATTAAGAATACTGATCAGCGATACGGATTTGATATTTTTGGAACATCATGATGTCTTGCCGGCATCATTGAAAACTGTTGACCGCTTCTCTCTTGCAGGAAACAAGCCTATGTTTATGTATACCATGATTGTCTTTTTGAATTTGGTGCTAATACTTTTATATGGAATATGGATTAGGTCTTTAGATTATGGACGCGGATATTCTCTAATGGACGACGGCTGAATTATGAATGACGGACTAGACGCTTGTAATCATACAATCCCCAAAATGGCACTTTTCACTATGAAATCGAGCAATCCCCAAAATGTCGAATCCACCATATGTATCATACACAATATAGGGATGGAGTACATATGAAATAAAACAATCCCCAGAAATGACAATAATCATCATGAAATCATACAATCCCCAAGATGACATCTAGCACATGTATCATACACAATCAGGGATAAAGTACATATCAACTCGAGCAATCCCCAAAAATGACAATAATCACTATGATATAATGCAATCCCCCAAAAATGTCATATCTATCACATGTGTCACAATATATATAGGGATTGAGGACATATGAAATCATTCAATCTCCAAAATCTCCATCCGCCGAGTCTACACCTGGTAGCACCCGTCCAGCAGCAGCAACCCACCCCCATACAGCGGGTCCGCTTCATACCATCAGTCCCGGAATATCACCCAACCGTGAAGGACCAACCCGAACCCGTACAAGGGAAAGAACATAATGTGAACTCGAGGCTATTGAAGGATTTGTTCAAAGAAAGTATGGACGCCGAGCTGGGCGAGACGTTGAGGGCCACAGAAAACAAGTTTCAACACAAAGGGTATTCGAAAAAGGAAGCCGCAATTTTAGCCCATAACAGATTGGTACCCAGACTACGACGGGCTTTACGTTAGCAGTATGTCGACCTCGTGACACGTATGGAATTCTTGGATAAGGATGCGGTTGCGGTTCATATGGAATCAAAAAAACAGCGTCGATGTTGAAAACCTCGGGAATGAACTGGAAAGCGGCGTATGTCGGAGCAACAGCACAAAAGAAACATTTGTTCGAACGCATCAATGAACGACGTGAACGCGTTAAGAAAGTGTGTTAAGTCGTTGAGATGGGTGTTAAGGCGTTGAGACGGGCGTTAAGGCGTACAGATAGGGCGCTAAGGCGTAACAGTGGGCGTTGGCGGGCGTTACTGTCTATGAAAGCAAGTGTATTCCCAAAACAAGCACAGTCGACGTTCAACCTTCAGCATGGCTTATACTTGTTCTGAGTGTGAACGCACGTTCACCAGACATTACGATATGATGCGACACCAGAAAAATATACAAGGGATTGAAGACTCCGAGGAGTCCGTTGAGGCGGATGCTGATACAGAGACTGCTGAGAGTCCATCAACTGATACCGAAACCGAGATTGCTGAGAGTCTATCTACTGATACGGAGAGCTTGACCTCAGATAGTCAGCCTACATCCCAAGAAAGTAAGGCAGAACCTACCTTCTGGGATCGTATTGTGACAGCAGCTATCAATACTCACGCTGCAGCGATCGAGGACGCCGGACAGGATAACTTACAACAGGCGTACACCCAAATGCGCCCCTGCATCAGGAAAACAGCCATGGCGATCTATGAACAGTATACGTTACTATCGCTTGAAATGAAAGGCGACCTCACGCACAGGACCATCATGAAGACCAAGCGTCACTTGGACGAGGATATGGGGCTACCATCCACCGAGGTCCTGGAAAATGCGATCAGAATGCGCAAACAACTGTTTCAGGACATGCTTCCCAAACAATATCCAGGGCTGCTCGACGACGATTAGAACAAACGGATGAGAGCGAACATGGCCGAAGATGGGACTTTCTCAAACGACGACAGATAAGCGCAACCGAGAATACATCTAACGGGCCAGAACGAATATGACAGATACAGCGCCAAATGGCAGCCTCCGATTGGACAAGAGTCTTCTCGAATTGTAAACATACCCAACGCGCAGCATGGGTATGATGTACCATTGGGGAGAATAAACTATATGAAAACTTGTTGTTGTTGTTATCTCATCTGTCATCTTTGTTGTTGTTGTTGTTGTTGTTTTTCTCTCATCTGTCTATATCATGGCGTCAAGGCGTTATGCTAGGGCGTTAAGGCGTAATGACGGACGTTGACGGGCGTCACTGCATTTCCAATGGATTAGTGACAATTCCATGAAAATGAGAGCTTTTCGGTTAATTCACCAGGGCGTTGAAGCGTTGAGCTTGGCATTGGCGGGCGTTGCTACAAGATGCCACTTCACACGACGCATTCGGAGCAAGGATGGCCCATTTCTACCCTAAAACACCTTCCTTCACACCACCAAAATGCCCACTTTGGCTACTACTCCTACTGATGACGTTACCGATGACGTGAATATACCTCAAATAGGGGTCTGCACCACGAGAACTACAAGATGACACCCCACACGACGCATTCGGACCAATAGTGGTCCATCTCTACACCAAATACCTTCCTTCACTTCCCCAAAATGCCCACTTTCGCTACTACTTGTACTGATGACGTCACCGATAACGTCACAGATGCAGTGGACATCCCCAAATCGGAGTCTACACCCCGAGAGCTACAAGATGACACCCCACACGACGCATTCGGACCAAGGATGGTCCATTTCTATCGCTAATACCTTCCATCACTTCCCAAAAATGCCCACTTTTGCTACTACTCCTACTGATGACGTCATCGATGACGTCACAGATGCTGTGGACATCCCTCAAATCGTGGCCTATACCACGAAATCCACAAAATGACACCCCACACGACGCATTCGGACCAAGGATGGTCCCTCTCTACCCCAAACACACGTCCCCCCCCAAAATGGCCACTTTACTTACTACACCGAACTGCGCATGCGCAGATTGACTCTACCCCACAAAAGCTTCACTTTGACACCTCCCACGACCCATTTGGACCAATCGTGGTCCATCTCTACCCCAAACACACCCCTACGCACCCCCAAAATGCCTGCTTTCTATACTACGACCAGACTGCGCATGCGCAGAATATTGAAAACGCATGACGCATTAGTCCAGTCGGGTGCTCCTCCATGGGAGCTTCAAACTAAGACCTCATACGACACCATGGGACCATAAAGGGCTCACCAAGACCCCAAAACGTCCACCCAGTATGGGCCTATCATGATCCACTGAGCCAGTAGGCCTATGGGCCTATATATACAGACCTACCCGGCACCTGGACTTTTCAAAAAATTTCACCGCTTAACTTCGAGACCCTTCCCATCGTGTTCTACATGGTGAGACGTGAAAAACAAGACCAAACAACCCATATCACAATGAACATGTGTGAATTTCCCAGTGTGGACCTACCCCCATAGCCAGTATGGGCCTATGGGCCTATACAGACCTCCGTGAACTTTTCCAAAAAATTTCACCGTTTAACTTCGAGACCCTTCCCATCGTGTTTTACGTGGCGAGACGAGAAAAACAATACCAAACCACCAATATCGCAATGAACATGTGTGAATTTCCAAGTATGGACCTATCCCCCCATAGCCAGTATGGGCCTACCCAGACCTCCGTGAACTTTTCAAAAAAATTCACCGCTTAACTTCGAGACCCTTCCCATCGTGAGCTACATGGTGAGACGTGAAAAACAAGATCAAACAACCCATATCACAATGAACATGTGAGAATTTCCCAGTATGGACCTATCCCCCATAGCCAGTATGGGCCTATGGGCCTACCCAGACCTCCGTGAACTTTTCAAAAAATTTCACCGCTTCACTTCGAGACCCCTTCCATCGTGTTTTACGTGGCGAGACGTGAAAAACAATACCAAACAACCCATATCACAATGAACATGTGTGAATTCCCAGGATGGACTTATCCCCCTAGTCAGTATGTGCCTATATGGGCCTATACAGACCTCCGTGAACTATTAAAAAAAAAGTCACCGCTTAACGATGTTGACCCCTCCCATCGTGTTTTTCGTGGCGAGACGTGAAAAACAAGACCAAACAACCCATAGTAAAATCCCAAAACAAAATGGCAACCCCCACAGGCATTTTCCCGTATATTGTATAATACAGGCCCCTATTGTAGGAATAAAGTCCGTGTTCCGCTTTTTATTTTTTTTTTTATTTTTTATTTATTTTTTTTTTTTCCTATTACTTTGTAGAATTTGTGAATAAATGCTTTGAAGATTTTCTTTTGAGTGATTCTCAACGTTTATATGTTATATCACTATAATTCCAGAACGTGCTTCTAATTTAAAGTTTTGGCGTCCTATTTCTCTTTTGAATCTTGATTACAAAATTATATCCAAGGTGTTGTGTAATCGCTTAAATTGTGTCATGTCTACATTAGTCGACCTGGACCAGACTTGTTCTGTTCCAGGCCGGAGTATATCCGATAATTGTCATCTATTGCGTAATGGCATTGATTATGTTAACCAGAAGTGTTTGTCTGCTCTTTTTCTTTGCATTGACAATGAGAAATAATTCGATCGCGTCTCCCATCATTACCTTTTTAGACTATTAGAATC
Source organism: Hanleya hanleyi (assembly GCA_036873755.1). Lineage (NCBI taxonomy): Eukaryota > Metazoa > Mollusca > Polyplacophora > Lepidopleurida > Hanleyidae > Hanleya > Hanleya hanleyi. Next base: position 88,878 of record JAVTVY010037835.1, read on the forward strand.
TTTTAACTTTGGGCCTAACTTCAGGAAGTGGATAAAGTTCTGTTCTAGTTAACGGTTTTGTTTCTGAGAAGTTTGCTCTTAATAGGGGAGTTCATCAGGGATGCACTTTAAGCCCATTGTTGTATGTTCTCTCCTTGGAGCCTCTTCTTAACAAAATCAGGGCAGATCCGAAAATTCTGGGGCTTAATATAAGGCCCCTGGTTCTAAAAGGGTAGCCAACATTTCCGCGTTTGCAGATGATGTTACCTGCATCCTTACATCTCGGCCTTCTGTATTACTTGTCCTTAATCTTTGTACTCTTTTTGGTTCCGCTTCTAAAATTAATTTTTTAAAAACGTATGGGTTATGGTTAGGGGGCTGGTCCGGTTCTACTAACCAGCCCTGTGGTATTACATGACCGTCTAGTCCGCATAAAATTATTGGTGTTCGTTTTGCATCGGTATCTGATGATGTTTTGTATGAATGTAACTGGCGTCCTATCTATGAAAAGATTGTCTCTGGATTGAATTCATGGAAGTATCGTCATTTGTCTTCCAAGGGTCGCTCCATGTTGTTACACGTTATTGCTTTCAGTAAATTATGGTATGTGGGTTCGGTATTACCGTTACCCAAATCTTTTGTAAAAATGTTTTTGTATTCTCAGTTCAATTTCTTTGGGGTGGCTCTCACGAGTGCCTCAGACGTGAAGTTTTGTACAATTCTATGTCTGATGGTGGTTTTCGTTTAGTCGATATTTGTTCCAAGCTGAAAGCTTTTCGCGTTATGCATATTAAACGATTGCTGATGCTGTATTCGTCAAATTAATGTCCTATTGTGTGTTTGTTTGCAGTTTACTGGCTAGGCCATAAACTGCGTAATTTGTGCCCCGCTTTTGGAAGAAATGTGAATCCGCATTCAACTAATATGTCGTCTTTTTATTCTGTTGTTTGGGATTCGTATCGGGATTTTCGTCAAGTGGCTCCGGATGCGGATCTCAGTTTTGGTTACCAAGAAAGTATACCTGTTGTTGTTAAATGATCATCATGTTGTTCCGCGTGTTGTTTCTTTGTACCCCAAAATTGATTTCAAATCTGTTTATATAATCTAAGTAATGACGTTTTTTAGCAAATAATGTTAAAAACTTTTTGTTTAAATGTGTTAACCGTATTTTATACACTGGCGATTTTCTGTCTAGAATGTACCCTCGTCGGTTTGGTTGTTACTTTTGTAGCTCAAATACGGAGTCTTTGGAGCACTTGTTTTAGAGTGTCCTATGATTTTCCCTATTTGGCAGTGTATGTCTACACTTATTGAAGAATTGACTCGTTTTCCTGTTACTTTTTCGTCTGACCTTATTATATTCTCCTTCTTTAACAAATCTCCGAATAGATTTTATAAAGATTTGTTTTTGTACCTTGTTTCGGAAATGAAGTGGACTGTGTGGAAGTGCAGGAACGAAAGAAAGTATCGCCAGCGCACTTTCAGACGGAAAGCTATACGTACCATTTATTTGTTTCTTATGTCTGTTCGTGCCAGAGTTCGTTTAGATTTTTTCCGTATGTCTGTAAATGATTTCTTAGACCGGTGGTCATGTGATACCCGTTTGTCTTCCATAATGAATGATAGTGTTGTATTCCATATATAGTTTGCTTGTAAAGATGTAGTCGCCGAGAGAAGATTTGTCGACAAATATGAAGTGTCTGATTCTACGGCAATGTCGTCAGAGCACTTCGGCTTTTGTCGGACAGCTCTAGCTTGCTGGAGGAACAATAGACATTATTTGCATTCAAATTGGTTAGGGGAGATAATTTCTCCCGGCCTGTTCAAAGCATTTTTTGTATCAGAATGAGAAATGTTTCCACAAGTCTCTTCTCCCGGGAAGTCCGTCATGTAAGGATCTTCAAACCGGGAACACCCTGTGCAATACAGCTTGTCGGGTATAGCATTTCCAGGTTTAATTTTGTCCCTACATGTTGTCACCTATTGTGTTTTCCAGAATAGAAAATAGGTCAAGCTTAGTCAATTTCAAAGACATCAGGTCCATGTTGTATAAATTTGGACAATGTTGATTATAAGGTAATCCTTCATGAAATATTGCAATAAATATAATCTGACATTAAGAAAATAGGTCAAAGTCAGTTAACTTAAATACACTTCTGGATTATCATCAGATGTCCACATAGAAGTACCTCGGAAAGCCTGGCTATATTTCTTCATGTTATATCATAATAAACATAATATGACCCAGAAAAAATAGGTCAAGGTCAGTCAACTGGGATAGGCTGCAGCACCAGTTGCACATGTAATATGAATCTGGAGACCCTAGCTTTTATCCTTCAAGATAATGCAAGTACCAGAATTTGACCTTGATAAAATGGGTCAAGGTCGACCATTTTGAATAGGCTTCTGGCCCATCAAATGTGGTAAGACTTCAAAATGCCTGGCTATAACCCTGGAGATATCGTACCATAGATAAAATGGACAGATAGGTGATGACAACAATACCCTTCGGGCAAAAATGGATAACCAATGGTAACTTGTAACTGGTGCTTCAGGGATGAATACATGGTAACCCATAAAGGGTCTTCTAAAACTGGAATTGAGAAACCTCCAGAAAAATGGGGTTTACCAGCACAAGACATGCTTTTGATCATCTGCATGTGAGAGACTTATCTGTGAAGCGATCAGGTCCATTTTAAACTACCGGTATTGAACAGGTGTATGAAAAAACACGAGCTGGATGCATCTGCCGATGGAATTGTTCATCATCATCAGTCCCCCTATTGTTGGTCATGTGATGTCCTATTGTTCAGAATTACCGTTCCACATCACCTCTCAAATGCTAGGCAAGTTATTCAAATTTGAATTTTTTTCCCAAGGCATTGGAATAGATATTCAAATAATGGTGTGACATGTCCAAGTATCAACTTGGAAGCATTTCTAAAACTCTGTACCATATCAAGACCGAGGAGTATAAATACAGTAAAGTCAAATATCGCTCTCCAATGCAACAGTCAATTCCCAATTCATCTTATGCGTGGTGTAGGGAACCGCAAAAAACATTTCATTAAATGGAAGGAAGAAAGAGAGACTTAGCGATCTCAGTGAGTAAGGATAAATTTGATTGGCTAAAGCGAAGAATTGAAGAATCACAAATGACAACAACAACACAAGATTTCACTCGACTTCATTTTTTCAATTTATTTGTAGCCAAGTTTCAGAAATAACAAGAGCTTTATCAGCTGCTGAATAAATTACTAATGTCAAACAATGAACAATATTACAATACTGTTTGTTTTTCCCGATTGTGGACTTTCAAAGACATTTCAGAACATACTTGTGGTGCCATAACAGTAAGAGACATTTTGTATACTTCTGGTGGAGTTGGCATATCGTGTACACATCTTTCTGGCATACGGCAGTGTATAAAAGGGTTACGTATGTAGAGCTACAAATTTTCACCAAGGGAAGGGGAGACAAATGTTGAATTAAAGAACCTGTCACAGCATTATGAGGGGAGACTACTCCGTTTTAATGAGGAAAACTCCTGAAAATCACAGCATTCAGATACGGAGCAAATTTGATGGAATGATGCAACAAAATAAAGCATGATACCAAATAGTATTTTAAGTGCTGGTACTAGATAAATTTCTGGCAGTGTTGAATTTTACACAGACAGCATTTTTGGAAGAATTTATAATTAGATTATATTTGAAGGTCTGTAAGTTACCAAGAATCAGAAAGGAATCGCTCATGCCTAGACTAATTTTAATAAATTGAAATAATAAATTTTAATAAATTTGCATGTTATTGCAGTAGAAAACCACAGTGCCCAATTTTGCGAGTGGCCAGGAAACAATTTAGCTATTATTATTATTCTCAAATAAGAAAAGATGTGAACAAAAAATATTTTGAAGTGAGAAAAACTGCATTGGAAATTACAGAAGAACATTGTAAATGAAAGGCACTCGAGAATGCGACTACATGTAAATGGGCTCCATGGAACAGTGAAATGAGATCAAAAGTCATTCTTGGAACAGTAGGTCAGAAATACCAAACCAGAACTTTTGGTAAAACAATATTTTGTCGAAACAGAGTTATCATATACTGGTACATCACATCCAGTAACCCAACGGCTTGTCTTCATTAAACAAAACAAAAACAATTAAATAAATGATTGCAGGGGATTATTTCCCACAATGCATCTGAAGGAGACAAGTCATATCCGGACATCATGGCTGGTGCGATTCAATACAAGAGACAGTTTGATTTCTAGGAACAAATGGTTGTTCACAGCCCCAAACCTAGTAATACTAGGTTATAATATTATTATAAGTTAAACAGCACAAGAATTAATGTACAACAGATTATACATATGTATATATATGAAGTATATATACACATATAGCTGCTAAAAAAAAAGACATGGAGACTGCCTGCAGTGACCACATAATTAGATCAGTCCTAAAACAGCAACAATAGGTCCACAGAAATTCTCTGCAGAAAATGAGACTCCGAGCTGTAAATGGACCAGAAAAAGAAAATCGAGGAAGCAATCACAAATTTGCCAGACGTTCTATAAAGAAATTGTATAGAGAAAGCTGGAACTTGATAAAATTGACCCGTAATCTAGCAGTTTCACCTAAACAGCACATAGAAATTGTTGTCCTAAGTTTTGTACGCAATGCTATACAGCCGTCGCCTGTCCTTGCTGTATTGCTGCTAACAAATTGCTTTTCATGCGAACATATAAGCGACCTTTCGTCCATGGATTTTGCAGCTGTAATGGTTGATAATCGTCCCTGAGCACTCGTTCTCGTGCCCCAATCACAGCCACCAAACAGAATTCGTTAAACTGTTCCTCTGGGTATATAGGTCCATTACGGCCCTTCATGCAGACGGCCTTATTCAACTGTTGAACGACTAGATTGATTACCTCCCTTGCGCTAGTTTTTGGTGTCACATGAAGTTTTACACTAGTTCCTTTGGCTAAGCCGGTCTCATACGCTGCGTAGACGCGTAGAATCCCTGATTGTGTAGTCCTTGCAGTCTGAGCTGCAGTTAAGGGATTAAGGTCTCTGGTGTGAAATCGGTCGCTATGCGAGTGCGTCGGACCGGAAAGAAGTTCTTCGTTGGGGTCATAAAATTTGGCAATTCTCAGCTTGTCCTTGCCTACTTGGATCTGGTTTGATTCGCAGGTCATGGTATTGCACACACTCCCCGAGTTATTGTTTTCGTTTTCTTTCTGCTGAGGAGTTTTTGTGGGAGAAGGCAGCGCGTAGAGAATGCTCAAGGGTATACCACCCCTGACGTTTTTATCCCTGGCATAGGAAATAACGTCCATGATCCAACGCATTGCCTTCCACGCTTTCTCCAGGTCCTGCTGTAAGTGGTCTAGTAGATCCACCCTCTCCTTGGCTAAGTTCAACTCCTCGTTCGAGAAAGCCTGTTTAAAGTACGAATAAGGAATATTAAAATAGAGTTATAATGTTAATAGCAGCAAAAGTTAAATTCAAGAAAACCAACAAGACCATTGAGCTGGTGAAGTAATAGGTCTATGCCAGTTTTGAATTGATACAGAAAGACCGGGAAGATAAATCAATTTATTTAAGTTTGTTGGTATTGGGAAGAAACATAAAATTTCATTGGTCTGTATATAAATTCTGAGGTTTCGGTGCTGGCCAGTATAAGAAATGCAATTCTAGGAGTAGGGGGGTGGTTGAAAAGACTTGCCTCTTACCATTCCTTCCCAGACATATTCAATGGTGGCACAGATGATATTTATTATCGATGCACTACCACAAAATTCAAATATCTGCCTTGGAACCACCGACATTCCCTGGGAATCTTTGTCAAAAGTTTTGCGTCTGGGTTGCTACTAAAATCCTGACCCAAGTTAGTACAGATAAGATACAGATTAGTGCTTCCCTCCCATTTGATTGACAGAATGCGAAAGACAACATATGAAGTTTCGCCGAGTTTGTAAGTGGAAATCCTACTCAAAACGCTTATAATTCCACACGATCGGTGCCTATTTCGAGCGCAACAGGATCCGAACTATGATAGAATTGAAAAGAGGCTGGGGATAAAATTAACCTACCCCTCTCTGGGCCTGCTGTGCCAAGTACAGATCGGTTTCTAAAATGGACGACAGTCGGGAGTAGCGGCTGATAAACTCGGCCTGGTAGGAACACATGTGGACTGCAATAAAGGGAAAGATTAAACGATCAGTAAACTATGGCGGAAAAAGAAAACCAATGCCCTCGCGATAAGACGGCTCCTCTCGCAGAAATCTCCCCAAACGCCCCAGCTGTGCGATGAAAGCTTGATCTCACAATGGATTATTTCTTAGCCCACCATTACCAATGTGTTATGAACGAACAGGAATAGACCGATCCGATAACATGTGAACTCGATGAGAACAATGCAACTTAAGAATCCGGGTTAAGAAATCAGAAGCCCAATAAGAGGGTTTATGGTTACGATTAGCAGCTGCCATTAGCGCAAGAGAATGCTTCAGAAGTAGAAGATTATGGAATGAATCATAGCAAGTTATTCTTTTTACCCGTGAAGCATGGTCTTATCTTATGCGCTAATGATGGTGGTATATTCTAACCATAAACTGGCTTATCTGTGATCGGAGTATAAATTCAAGTTTTAATTTAAATTGTTTATTCTGTTTCTCAGTATCAACAATCTCCCAGGTCCAAAAAGAAAGATCAAAACACCTGATTTATTAAATTCTCAAAAACAAACCAAGATGCATTAAATTCAATTACTAAATTAAAAGTAGTTCAGAGTTGCAATAAAATTTCTACATTTTTGAAATCATGTCGACTGGTTAACAGTGGACACTTACTCATTTCAAAGACTGGGACAGTTAAGGCTGTAAATTCAGGTTTGTCATTGAAGTCATCGGGTTGACCGGGCACACTGCAGACCTCCTCTGATGGCGGCATTATTAGAAGGAAAGACACCTCGGGGCTCAGTTCTATAACTTCTATATCATACATTCTGTGACCTGCAACATTCTCTTCTGATACACCTGCAAATATGGAATATACTATTCTTTAACGAAATTATAATTGACAACAATTTCACTCAATACTGGTGATAAAACGAGGTTGATGTCATAAAAGTTTCAGTTGGCCATTTCAGAAAACTCTAGAAGACACTATTTCATTGGTCCATTTGAAATTTTGAAAATGGTATCAGCCACTGATTTGATTGGTTAGATTTGTCCAGACCGATTATTCTCAGTCAATTACATAATGCTTCCAAATATTCCCGTCTATGGTTTGTCCAAAAAATACGAGGGGATGGGATCTGAGTACTATATCTCTTTGAGTCCCTTTGTTGGGGTTGTCAAATTTTGCAAAAAAATCTCTAACACGGTCAATGCGAGACAGTATACCGATCAAAAAACATTGTTATGCAAAAATGTTATTTTTGAGATGCGAACTATTGCTTGGCATAAATGATAAGTCACTGCCCTAAAGCAGAATCACTAACAATATCCTGGTGAGAACACTGCAAGACTATAGGATGACTAATCTTTGATGTGTAATGTGTTTATCTGACATATCTTTTCTCCCAAAAACATGGGTTAAGTCCATGGCTGGGTTTACCGATAATATACATGTATACAGCTAAAGCATCGAGTGCCCCCATGTGCACCGATATCGTAGCATCATATTTACACAGCGGCCAATTCGAGATACAAAGATTGCGACTATGTATACCCTGTGGCGAAAGCAATCCCGAATTATAAGCCTTAGAATCTCAAAAAGTCTAAACATGTTCTAAAAATATTCCTTCATTTTTTTTTTCTCTCCCTGCTTTCGGATAGGATAGGCTGACATGTTCATACAGGGCTGTAGATGCAAGTATTATGAAATTCATAAGATAAAATGTTAGTATTGCTCAAGGCAGTGTAAATCAACCATTCTCAGAAACTCAAACATGTCTACTGCGACACAGGATAAATTACTGTTGATTGGTCCATTTGAATTTTTTAAATAAATCTGGCAAATCTCATTGGCTGGGAAAGTAACCGGCTAATCAGAGAGTATCTGAGGTCAAAAGGTGTGCAGAACCTGAGCCCACACACTGTGAGCCCTTGCGCTCAAACATTGCAAGCCTGATCAACGCGGATAGAAGAGATACAGACTGGCTCAAGGCAAAAATTAATCTACACCGTTAATTCTCCAAGAATTTTACCTCAATTAGTGCAACATCAGAAAACATTCTTCAAATATTCAGTTATTGTTGTACAGAATCCTTCACAATATGGCATTTTAAAAATTTGGTAGAAATAATTCTCTGAACTTGAAAAGCACCCTTCCCGCAATCTAAATATGACAGAGCTGCAGTTCAGAGAGAAAATCTTGCTCGATTATTAGCTTACCTAATACATCTAATAATCTTTGACAGCTCTTTATTAAATCTTTGTGGAACTCGAGCTGGGCTTCTGTCGGATCACAGTTTTGGTCGGTATCACTTATCCTCTGAACCCATTCCCACTCCTCTCTGAAATAATCGACAGAAAACAACATTAAAATGACGATTGAAAACCAATTAATGTTCAAGTATATGGTAAACCCTCTTATAATTCAATCAGAGGAAGTGAAATTTTCCGTCGTAAATTCAGGAGGTGATCAAATTTATTAGAACAGGAAGTTGCAAAGAAGGTTAAAATTATGCATATAATCCATTATTTCTTCAGTATTTCACTGATTTTAGAGAGTGATCAAATTTATTAGTCCCCAAAAATTTGAGGTGATTGAGAATCGATTGAATTATTAGAGGGATTACTGTATAAAAACTACTCCACAATTCAGTCGATTAAGATTTCTGAGAAATCAATTTTACGGATCTTTGGGGATATTACTTCTTGATTAGTGTAACCATTTTACTAGTACGCTTAACCAACACCAATTTTATTTTTTGTTTCACGGGCGTTTTTTTCCCCGGCATTTCACGGGCGTTTTTTTCCCCCTAAAATAAAAATACAACTGGACATTTGAAATTCACTGCTTTCTTTCTGCGTGTAGATGAGTTTCCGATCATCTGGTCTACTTTTTGTTTCAATGGCATCTCCAATTTTGAGAAAAAATAAAATCTGCCCGTGAAACAAAAAAAATAAATTGGCGTGGCCTTACGGAGATAGAACAGATCAGAATTGTTATTGTGGTTTTGACTTCATGCAAATGTGCACAGAAAGGCATTGTATTATGAGCACGTGTGAGTGGGAGTAAGTATATATAATTTACGTATATATGTATGATATATGTGGGTCAGTACACTGACTCAGCAGGATATCACAATGTATCTCTGTGTTAAGGGGTAGTTCTCCGTCTCTCAATCTTTTTTCTTGGAGGAGCTCATTTACCTTGAAGACAAGTCTTCGTAAGATTTATATGTTCTGTCAAATCCATCAGTGGTTTCTGCCATTGCATAATGTATTCCCCAGACAGAGTTAATACAGGAGGCTAATGTTAGTGAGGAGAGCATCGAGAAAAATACGATACGCGTAACGAGCAAAAATTGCGTCTGGAATATTTTTAATGTAACTACGGTGAAATTATGTCTCCCTTATACTGTTATTTTGGCAAATTTTGGCAAATTTAAGCAGCTTTTATCAATTTCAAAATCGTTGTTCTTGAAATGTACAGGTATGCTGAATGAGTGGATAATTTTATAGAAGAATCAGCAAGACCCAAAAACTATTTATCACATCCAAGAACAAATCTAAGCTCCACTGTTTCTGCTTACATTGCGGAATTTCTCCTTTTTTTTTTGTGTGTGTAGTCAGTTTACCATTTTTATGGTGAAATGTTAATTCTATGGCTGAGAATGGCTATCCTGGGCCAGTCGATTTACAAGTGGTTACAGCACACATGACACGGTCAAGTGCAGATGTTTTTATTTTTCCAATTCTCCCCTTCATCGCATTCCGTTACAAGCACCCCTTGACAAATCTAATTTATCTAATTCTTCTTACAGGGAGCACTAGGGAGAAAATACAGACCCTATAAAAATAGTGAAGTGTCAGGCTGCCAGGCTTCTATTATCCCTGGGGCGGGTAACAAAAGTCAGAACTACATGGGGATACAACCCACCTGGCACTGAGGTTCTGGCTAGTATGTAATTGTATTTCCACATGTTCCACAATGAATTTTCTTTTTTCATCACTGATGATTTCCATACAACAGCCTAATTCAGAGATTCATACCCTTAAAAACAGGAAGAAAAAAATTCAGGAGATTTCCAGGACTTTCCTGGTGAATAATTTTAATTTTCCAGGAGTCTTTAGTACAATAACTAGCAACAAAGATGAGCAAATTAACCCAGTTCAGGATCAAAATTTGGCACAGTAAAGTGTGGCATCAGATCACTGGTGCTCCCACAAGACGAAAGTCTAGTTCTTCCAGGAGTTTCCACGAGTTTAACTTTAATTTTAAGCATTTTAAAGCAGGACTTTTCAGGTTAGCAATTAAATTCCAGGAGTTTAAGGACTTTCCAGGAGGCATATGAAACCTGATAATTGGCACTATGGGCAACATCATTAACAGATCAGTGTATCATGTTATTCATGTTATTCACTGTTGCACACAGGATAGTTTTTTGAGTACTGGACATACCCACTCATGAAAACTTGTTACTTTCAATGATTTCCTGGTTTTGGAGCCACTGTGACCTTGATCTTTGACCTATTGACTTAATTTTGGTACATTACACACATTGTCTCCCCTGATGTACATATCTAGTCGGGAGAAAAGATAGTTATTTTAAGTATTTTCCGATTTTTGGGGAAATGACCTTGAACATTGATATATTGACCTTTGTTCAGTTTCAAGACATTTTATTTGACCCCTGACCATCGTGACAAAACGAGGAATCTGTCAAACAAAATAGATAGTGAAAGTCGGGAGAAGTAGGAAACTGTGCAGTACATTGGGCTTGCTCCCAATAATAGTTTTTCTTGTAGCTCATACATACCTCGAGACATTAGGACATTCCCTGATTTTGGTATATGGAAGCACATTGGGCGTCTTTTGGTGGACCAGAACCCGTAGAATGAGGTCCATCGAACAGCGTAGTTTAAGGTAACCCAGATAGAGGCCCCGGGGCAGGGGAATCATGCTCACTTGATGGTAAAGTATCATTTCCTGCAAAACAGAATCAAATGGTCAATACAGAGTTATTTGCTAGCAATAAATCACATTTTATATGTGAAGAATATTTAATTAGATTTATATTATAATTTTTCTAATGGATACCACCTGGTTTACTTGGTCAGGGCTTCTTCTCAGGTCCAAATGCTAGCCAACAGATTTTGGTTCATATATATATATAGACAATTAACTAGAATTTGACCTTGATAAAATAGGTCAAGGTCAGTTATTTTCAGATATCGTGTCCACAAGAAAAATGGACAGACGGATGGACAGACAGCACCAACGCTGATGACAATACCCTTCGGGTAAACTTGCCTGAGGGGTAAAATGTCAAGGGAGATTTTTTTTTTTTTTTAATTTGAAGTTTAAATTATTATCCAACTTGCAGTACATTTTCCCATTTTTGGGGAGTCCATTTTACAGTTATTGGATCCATCCTACTCAATAAATCCAGGTTATGCAATACTAAACATCTAATATACATTCTGAGGACCATGCTTTCTCACTTACTCATCTAACTAAATCTTGAGAATTCATATTTCTTAAGAGAAGGATAAAATCTTGACAATTCATATTTCAGACGAGAATACAACTCAAGACAACCACTCACCGATAAGGAATTAAGTAACATCTCAGCTGCATCGTTGCTTTCGGAACCGGAGAGAGAGAGGCGTCGCTGTAGTTTAGAGATAGGGATCCATTTTCCAGAGATTAGGGCGACGTGTTTGGGATCTCGTATATAATTAACTGTAGTGAGTAGAATACAGCCACCGTCATCTTTCATGGGCTGGTGGTAAAACTGGCCTAAATCATGGATTCCCAGGGCATTCTGTAATACATAAAAAAAAAAAAAAATAATTAAGATTTTTTTATTTTTCAACTTTGGAACCAAACTCTTTAAGTGACATTTCAGAAGCTGGAATAATAAACTGGGAATTTTAAATAAACTTCCGTCAATTAGGTTTTTTGAATACAATTCTCTTCAGAATGTGTATATTGGCTTATCTAAGGGAAGATATACTGACGGGAATCATAATTTGGGGATAACCTATTTTAGCGAAAATATTAAAAGATATGGCATGTTAACATGAAACATTTCTGAATGGTTCGCCACTCGGGGTGATTTCACCTAGTTGCTAATAATAGCGAAGACATGGAATTGTGCTGGGAACCAAATGCTCTGAATCACAACAAATCACGACCTGGATATATGCCGACTCGGCCATGTGGCATCAAAATGTAAACCTATACAGTATCCTGCTGCTGAATGCATAAATAATATGGAACGACTCATCTCGCATTTATTGCCTAGTGAGAGTGTGTAAAAACTGGACCCCCTCTATATCGCGCAGTGTGACTAATGCAGATCCAGGGAAAGATAACTTTTGATAGGTAAACGAGGCTGTCAAAACATTTTGAGATATTTCTGCGCTATAACGGCTGACATAGAAAATATAGAGAAACTTTATGAACGATTAATTTCCTGTCTAGTTCATCAAGGTCGATGTAGACCCAAAAACAGCTTGAAGACTGTAAGAGACCTTTCATGTCTGTACAACTTCTCACTAATATTTCGAACAAACATTTCAAGCATAAAGCCAAGGGCCACTAAAAATATATATGGATTCGAGATAGTAATGGACTTGTAAGTGGACTTGGTCTTGCTGTCCTTATCCAACTTTGTGCACAAATTTATTCTGTCCCACAACCTGTCAAATTCTAAGAGGCTCAGTCTTTTCGAAATACTTCTCAATTGTGATGTTTTCCCAGAACTCACCTGTAAGACTAAAGCCGCCTGTAGGAGTTTGCTCCTAAAGTGTCCTGTTCCTGAACTGCTCCTATCCATGTCTTGTCGTAGAGATTTCACATCGTCCCACGTACACGCTATCTGGAATTAGCGAGACAAAAAAAAACCATAATGAAAATCATAAACATAATTCACATCCAAAAATGTCTATGAAATGGACCTATTTATATTGTATATTTTGTCTGTAATGTATTTGGCAGTCCATAATGTGTACGTCCATTCTGCTGTATTGTGTATAATTTCCATATTCTGCTGTTATGTGTATTTCCATTCTGCTGTAATGGGTATTTCTCATTATGGCATCATTGTGAATAAGTCGTTTATTCTGATGTAATGTGTTCTACTCTGCTGTAAGGTGTATTTTTGCCTATTATCCTGCAATGTGTATTTCCATTCTGCTGTAATGTGTATTTAGCATTCTGCTGTAATGTGTATTTCCCAATCTGATGTATTTGTGAATAATTTGTTTATTCTGATGTAATGTGTACATGTATTCAGAACTATTCTGCTGCAATGTGTATTTTTGCCTATAATCCTGCAATGTGTATTGCCAATCTGCTGTAATGTGTATTTACCATTCTGATGTATGTGTATGTCCCAATCTGATGTATTTGTGAATAATTTCTTTATTTTGATGTAATGTGTACATGTATTGCCATTATGCTGTAATGTGTATTTTGCCTACTATCCTACAATGTATATTTCCATTCTGCTGTAATGTGTATTTCTTTTCCGCTGTAAAAGTATAATGTATATGAGGTGATTTTCAACAAGTTCTATTTTTACCACACATTAACTAATGTGATCCGACACTGATTACGGCTGAGAAGTTTCGTTATTTTCACATGTAATTTCCCTCACAAGAAAGTGCCATACATCAACTAAAATTGCCTTCCAGATTTTTTCACAACTAAATCCCGTCTTCCAATAATTCACACCTGTCATACTAAAATAGTACCGATCAACGATCAGCGAAATGCTACATAAGCACTTGTCATTCTTCTGAGCTGACTGTCCAATCAACAAACCTTCATCATCCAATGAAAGTCTGCATGGATAGAGGGCGCTGTGAAGTTTTCGTCCACTTCCACGATGGGAATCTGTTCTTCGGATGTAACCAGCACACGATCTTCATTGTATAATAAACACGCCAAATAAACACCCCTGTGAAAAAATAAATAAATAAAACTTTTACAGCTCCTTTTATCTCTGGCCTGGAAATATTGAGCGTAAATGTCACTACACTCGACCACGGAGGTCGATGGCGGAAAAATAACCAACAATGTTTGACATTTTAACCTACTAAAGACTCGTCTAATGTTTTCAAGAATCCTGTTTATTTCAACATTTCACTCCACAACAAACAGTGCTGATATTTGTCAAAACTATTCCAGTTTCAGCAAAAAGACCAGAACAAATAATGCGGAGAAATCTTGAAAGGAGCGGCCCTAAGAAACGTCAAAATATGACTTGGATCTAACCAATCTCGGCATGCCATAGATCTCAAACAAGGCAAGCTGTTGTAATGCGAGGACCAGCTGTTCATTTCATGAAATCTACGGGGTGGTCGTGTGTATCTTTCATTCACATGTTGATTGCAGATAAGAAAAAAAGAACATATTATTTAATTTTTTTTTTAACTGGCGATTCAGAAATAGAATTTTGTGCATCTGTGATAGAAAGGTGAAAAAGTTTCATTGACGGCACATTTGTCTCCTATTTTTAGCCGACATGATAGGCTTACAGCTAATTGAGTAACATATGATCCAGAAATCCAGCAATTTCTCAAAACATTTGTAAGTGGTTGTTACATAGAAAAAGCAATTAGGTGTTAAGCCGACAGAAACTTTAACGAGGGGGTACATCATAGAATCAAATAACATTCCACAAGATGAAATGCACCATGATCAGGTCACATGTTTGACGAGGAAGAAGCTATCATCATCAGCATGAGATCAAGCAAATAGTTTTCAGATTAGGAATTTTGTTACAGCTCCCAGTTTTTGTTACTGATGGCAAAAAGGCAAGAAATCTTCGCGGCATATGCGAGAACTAAATATTCCTTGTGGATTCCCAACATATTGCACTGTGGGTAACCTGAAATTGACCCCGGGCAGGTAATTAGTGTAATCTCGTGTGTCGATATCCAAGAAGCTCAACCATTTTATTGCAGCGGCTTTTAAATAGAGCACAACATGCTCCCATCTAATAACGTGTGAAGTCCGGAATAAACGATAAGAACGAAAATGCTAAATGTCGGATTACTGTTCTGACGTAAATTATCCACGCAGAAGTCGCCTCCTCAAAGAGAGAAAGATGTATACATGAGATCATACCCGCTGATAAGGCGGTGTGCGAAACAGCGGCGAAAACACAGGGAAACAAAAACAACGCCGAAAATATTTACGCCAGGAATTCAACAATGTGGAGAATTTTCTCCATCTCTGGATTCTGGTTGTTCCAAGAATAAACAGTTTCAAACGTTTTCTAACTTCTCCCGAATCTCACTGGACTAATTTCGGCTACCGAAATACTCCGGCTTTGATTTCGCTTTCACAAGTAGGAACCAAAATTAGAAACCAGATAAAACGAATGTTGGCCATCTTGCCAGGCTATTTGTTTCGAATCACAGCTTTGTTGAAAGGATCTTGATTGGGGTTAACAGTAAATTATCACGAGGAATGCGATCCATGTTTGCCTTTGCAAAGTGTCTGTATTATTGCAGGTAAATGTCAAACAACGCTTGAGCCAAAAAGGATTCCACAGATTCCCAACTCTAAAAGCATTATTTCTATACGACACCGATATACACACCATATACCTTGATTTATTTGCGTAAGATAATAGACACGAGAATTAGTTTTCTCAATGAAAGGTTCGTGAGAGTTAGTCAAATGTCGAATACCCACAAACTGGAGCTACTGAGGTACTTGGTACCAGTGCAGTCAAGATTATATTATTTTTATATACCATCCCTCAAATTCCATTCCTGCATCGTCGCAGATGGTTGTTTTCTAACCCCGTGGGGGGAAACATGGGTCTTGTTTGTTTTCCAAATATATTGTCTGGCTAGGTTTCCATAAGAAGCCTGCAGCTCTCTCCGGCAATGTACGTATGGCGTAAAAATATGCTCACCGGAATGCCGGTGTTTGTCTTGTGCCAGTGGGCAAGGGGAAAGTGACGTTGGGAATTCCGTTGCCCAAATTTGTGAACATTATTTCATCTTATTGTATTGATCGACAGAAGCAGGAAATGTGAGTAAGCAGATGTTATAATAAAGCAGAAAATCAAAATATCACAAAGTCTCCAGGAAATCTGCCCTTACCTTCGTAACGTCTTCTGGAACTTTGGCGCTGAAGCAAACAGATTCTTTATGCTTTTTCTCTTCCTTTGCACTGGGGAGTCATTGGCTGAACCATTTGTATCTACAACAGGAAAACAAAAGATTCTGAGTGATAAAGAAAGTTATTACATTCCAGAATGCGATGAGGACATTGAGGCACAGACAGCTTTAAGAAAACGGAGAGCCTTTCAAGCCAAAATGGTAAATCAGTGGGGCTGGGTCAGAGAAAAGTTGGGGGAGGTACTCCCCAATAATTTTTTTGAAAAATCAGACAGTTTCATGATGTAATCGATCCATTCCACCAAAAATATAGGAATAATAGGAGTTGAGAAAAAATAGGAGTTTGTCAAAAATATAGAAAATACAGGAGCACCAGTCAAATAGGTGAAGTAATCTTTGGTGGATGTTCTTGTAGGGCAAATCAGGTTTTGTAGCTTTGGTTGCTAAACACCCAAGATAATGGTAATCCCTCTAATAATTCAATCACAGAAAGTGAAATTTCCCACTATAACATCTGGGGTGATCAAATTCAATGGAAAAAGAACTTGACAAAATGGTCCAAATTCATCCATTAGAGAACAACCGATTGAATTTTTTCCCCCAAAATCGGAGGAGATAGAATTTTGATAGGGGGATTGAATTATTAGAAGAATTACCGTAAACTATACATCTACTACATGCATTTATTTCCATAGTCTACATGTGTTGTGCGATCCGTCAACGACTCCATTGAGCAAAGTATAATTTACGAGAATATACTCTCGCATCCCCCAAATAGACAACAGCTCTCATCCAGGTGGGAGAAGGCATCCCAAAGTGGAAACTTTTCTCAACACGACGGGGAATGTTTAGTGTTACCTGTCGGTGGGGAGGGCAGGAGTTTAAATGGAGAGGCGAAAGGAAAATTAACGAACTCAGACACAACAAGATCCAGTCCTAATTATACGGTGTGGGGTAGGGGTCAAGCTGTCCAACTGAATATTAATAACAGATTCAGAACTGTAATCATGCACCTGTAAGATAAAGCTCATGGTGTCTTCCCATATTTTATTATTTTGATACCTTGAGCTGTGTAGAATTTCTTTCCAACAAATAATTTAAAACGAAGAAGTCATATTGCAACAAATTATCAAGTTATTTTTTCCCTTAATTTTCCATGCTAAAAATGCACAATTTGGTAAAATTCTTGCCCCCTCGCAAAATTCCATTCACTTTAATATGCATTCAAGTTCCTATTTTTTAATACAACTTATTTTTCTAGCAACATGCACCCCTGCAATGATATAAACAATTGAAATCTGAAAGACATTAATATCTCAAACTAGGGTGTGTGTGTATAGATGGCAAAAAGGTGGACAGCAGGGCCACTTGTTACATATGCCAAACAATACCCACCCAATCTGGAAACTATTTCGGGGGCAAACAACATTACAACACCGGGTTGTTTTCACTTAAACAGTAACACTTATTGTGATTTGTAGAAATATTCAGGAAATTCCAGTTCCTAATCTTAAAATGATCCCGGAGATCAAGAAAGAATTCATAACAAATGTGGGAGTGTTGGTGGCATTAAGTAAAATCAGCCGAAAGATTAGGAACAAGTCGATGGAGGTCAAGGTCAACAGATGTTGGAGGGACCAGTGCCAGAAATTATGACAAGGATACCATGGCAACCTCTGATATCCAATACTGACCACTGAGAGCCTATATAGTCACATGACCTCAATTAGCCCTGCCATTGGCTGGGATGACAGATCAAGTAGCATAGCCTTTGCTGAAGGATCAAGTTACTAAAATAACTCTCAATGGCTCTCAATGAATTGCCTTTTGCTGTAAATTATTGCATATTATTTTACTTGACCATAACCTAATTTTTCTCAAGAAGATAAGAAACAGAGAATCTGTTTTAAAATAGCAGGATATGGAAAATATTGATTAAAATTTTGAAATAAGAAAAAAAAATAAAAACTGGTCCATTCATTCTGTGAACTTTCCATAAATTTTCTGTTTCTCTAATAGACATGGATATAATGCAGGGTTGATCTATAGAGCAAAGTGTGTGGGGCCCTGGTCAAATTTACTCCACAGGCCATCTGGCCCTGTCATAGAGTTATTTTTATACTTCCACCAACATTATCAGGGGTTTTATGACTGGGATTTTGGGCCAAGCTAGACAGGATGATCTGGCTGGAAAAACACAACCCCTGAACATGAAACTGACAAAAAGGCCAACCAGTGATAGATAGAGATACACAAACCATCCCATTATCAGTTTTAACTACTGAGGACTGACTAACTAATTTCCCTAACGTAAACAATGCCAGGGCTTTTACGAGGCCGACATTAAAATGTTTCTGCAGGTCTACCTGCATTTCCAGAGTGTGTGAATTTCGCATTTTATGAAATACCTTTCATGTATGTGAGAATTCGAGACAGGCTGTAAAGTCTGTACATGTGTAAGCTCTCGTTAGCTTAATTACTCACAAACTTGATCATCTCAGTTGCCCAGAATGCCTGATAACATAAACACCTAAGTTCCCGATTTTATATACCTGCTTCAAATGTCGTAATAAAATTGCCTGCAGTTCCCTGTGGTAGTTTATACAATTAAATCTTTCTTTATGACACTACCTTATTGGAGGTCAAATAACCTCCACATAAAAAAATCGGGTTTCAGAAATGTTTATTCCTAATGTAAATGCTGATGTATTAAATGGAGAAACATTATCCTTTCACATTTTCTGTTACTTAACCAGAACCGATAATTCAATGAATATTTATGCAATATCAGACAAAAAACCCACACAATTTGACATTGAATTTATTGAGGTTTTAATATCCAAACAATGACAGTAAGCCCGCATTAATTAATTAATAAATAATTATTTGAATTGTTCATATTTAAGATTGCTCATTTCATCTCATATATTTCAAAGGAAATTTACAGAAGGTTAAAATTTCTAATTGCAAACATTTTTTTTTTTTGCTTTATTTTCCTAATTCGTTTTTCAAAATAGTTTCCCATTTACCCATAGTCAAGGAAGCAATGATGGGCTAGTCATGTTCACTGCATATCAAGCACCTACAGATTAGATTAATGGCTTTGACTGTCCCTTGTCTAGTTACTTCTTATCATCAACGCAGTGTTCGGAGTCCCTGTGGCCACCACCAGCAGATAGGCAACCTCATAATCATGTATCTCTGTTTTTGATACTACTGGGATATATGAAATCTGAAGACCCACAGACTATCAACGTCTGGTCGGTCCCTGTTTACACGCAGGCCGATAGGAATCGCTTCGTGCAAAGTCATCGTTCCTGTAAATGTTTTTGCCTCCACAAATCTGCAGCACTGTTTTTTCTTTGATTGCATCGAGATAAAGCCCAAGCATAAGATTCATTTCGGTTTCTCTCATCTTTTTTTTCCGCAATTGTAGACGCCTTGTTTGTAAACTAATTACCGCTACATCTAAGCAAGAATGACTGCCTAGATAGGAGAGCGTTTCTCGTGGTCATATCATAGCTATCTGATTTGTAAGACAAGAGGAGTTTCACAAAGTGTTGTCTAACACTGCCATATTGGAGGGCAACAGGCTGGGGAGATGAGATTGTTGTAAACTGGAAATGAGCTAGCATCGTGGGTATCAATGTGGGACATGGGATTGGGGATAAACAGGAAGGTTTAGGATTACAGAGAATCATCTAATAATTTAATCACAGGAAGTGAAATTTCCCAACTGAAAAATCGGCGATTGATCAAATTTATTACAACAGAAAGTTGACAAAAATAAAAAAATCATGCAGATATTCCATTATTTATTCGTTATTTTAACGACTGACTGAAATTTGTCCACAAAATGGACCAATGGTGTTTGTATTTTGAAGGATGACTGAATTATCAGATTTACCCTAAGCTACAAGAGGAAATGAAAAGTAGAAAAGCTGCATTATGGAGAACATCAATGGCGGTCTCACATCAATGCTTTCACCAGGGCAGAACTGTTGTCTAAAAATTAAAGTGGGAAAGGCAGATTCTGCCAACTCCAGCTGGGGAAGGTGAAGAAATGAAAGTAAAATTTCTAACGACACCTGAAATCACTCGAAAAACTTACCTTTGATTTCTGGTGCGTTGGCAGGTCGGGACTGTTTCACCTGGCTGAAGAGGTCTTCTAACAATTTTAACTTTCCATCTGAACGAGGTTTATTTCCCTCAATATCTCTCCAGCCTATAAACAGATGAACGGACGAACAAGTTTAGTTCAAATAGCCTGAGCCTGTTTAAACTCACGTAATTTTCAAATTGTTGCTTGGTTCTTAAGTTAGTGTGTATTGCCCAGATCTTTCTAGTGCTGAAAAGCCTGCCATCTAGACTCACTCACTTGTTGCACACAGAAAAATGACTTTCTCATACGTCTGGTGAACTTTACATTAAAGATCAACCTTTCTCCTGATATTTGATGATTGAAATGAGAATTGACATAGTTGTTTATCAACTCTCTGGAGACTAGCTATTAGCAACATCCTCCAAATGGGAAACACTGATTTGAGCGAAAATATTAAAGAAGGACTAATTTAACCAGAAAACCATAAATGTATGGGCTCACCTGCATACCGTAAACACTGCGCTTATTCAAATCTAACATTACTCAAGTGAACATGATTCTAGAATTCGAATACAAATTTTGGACTTTTTGAATATTTCGTTATATAGAAGAAATATCTAAATCAATACTTCTGCTCTGGACATTTTAAAATATACATGTACTTACTTGATGGTACAGCATAGGGGGGGTTGGCTACAGTACATGGGCCGTATCCTTTCATATTTCCAGCTGCCACCCTCACATAGTAAACGTTCCCTTTGATCAAGCCGTGGATCTCATACTCTAAATGATGTACATCATCTGTAAGAGCTTCTCCTGCCAACGGGGTGAAATTCTCAAAACAACTCCATTCCACTGAAAAAGTTCCAAACACACCAGTGATAGCAATTTAAACGATTTGAAATGACAGGAACGACCCACAGATCAAATCGGCTTCTCTCCAGCCAGCATCAAGAAACAGCTGTAAACTGTAATCCCTTACACGCATGTATCCAAACGCGGTTGTTAAACCAGCAAAGCGATTCATATATAGATGAACACCGCATCTGGAAGCACAAGGACTGGTGTCAACCGGTCAGGTTGTAGTATCAGGGGTTTTCAACAAGTGGCTCAGAAATCTTGATACCCTATATTGACTGGCCTATCAACTCTAGGGAACTGGTACTTAACCCAACTGTTTTTTGTTCTTGTTTTTTTTTTTTTAAACTTTTTCTTTTACAGCCAAAATGGATGTAATATAAAGCCAGGGGTTGACCACAGTAAATTGATACGCCAACCTAGTCGGTGATATTCCCAGGGAGCATTACACAAGCTGCCAGTTACCCAGCTACCCAAGTCTCCAGTGAGTTAAACCCTGCCCATGCAATACAGCAAATGACAGAGTAACACATGCCTGTGAATTTCCCCTTTTCTTACACAAATAGCTTTCCTTTGGGAGCTGGTAGACTGGCAGGAGATGGTTACTGTAATAGCCCGGAGCAAAGACAGTGGGGGGCACAAATGAGTATCTGGAGACTAGCTGATGTGCAGTGATGGAACTCTAGGCACTGACTCATGTGTCTTCTATTGGTTTTAGTTCATATCACTGGAGTAACTTCATACCGTATGTATTAATCTATAAATATATACACATTTAAACATATTTCTATCAGGATTATGGAGATATACAACTTTCTTGTTTTCCAAGTTTATCTTTTATCATCAAACTTAGGAGCGATCGGACCGTGGGATACAATATGACTAACACTTCATCTCAGATAGGATTTATGGAACATGTTTCACCTGTCAAATTTTTGTTGTGTATTTTGAGTATTTTACATATATATTTTTTTAATTGAAAAAAAAAAGTTTATTAATTTCAAGATTAATCTAGAAATTTTTCTTTTATCTCCAAAGAAAATCTAGTTTCGAGGAACTGGATTTTTTTTTATATATTTCAGTGGATGTAGATTTAGATAGAAGACACACATTTCTGAAAACAAGATGAGCTAGACCGGTAGCGTGTTACTGTGGTAGTGTGTTACTGTTGAAATGTTTTTGAGGTTACCCATGAAAAGGTTTAAATACTATCTTGATATAAACAAATCAAATTAGTTCATTAATCGGTTGCAATCATGCAATATTTATGCAAAATTTATCAATGGTTTGATAAAATCCTGTGCAAAACATTTCTGAACTTTGCCAATTTTTGAAATCCTATTCAAATGAAATGTGAGGAAAGGTTTGGACAAAAGTAATACATTTCTTCTAAATATTCAGATGGTAAAACTTTAGGCATCTGCGGAGAGATATTCTGCTAACATTCTACAAATTTCACTATCTGTCTTTTCAGTGTGGGATGAATAACATACATGTATTCATGTCACAGTATTTTAGATGTTTTTTCTGCTTCCAAGTCTGAATATGCTATTGAAAAAATAGAAGAAATGACTAGTAGGTACCGTACCAAAACTTGAGAAAGTTAAATCATCTTTTTAATCAAATACTTATTTGTTCTTCATACTACTGCATAAAAACGGCCTGAATTATATATATATGTGAAGTTTCGGCTCATTATGTTTTCTTCATTTGAAGATATTTAATCTTTTCCACAACAAATAATTAACAACAACAAGACAGGTTACTGGTCTAGGCTCTTAAGAAATTTTCTAGAAACTTTTATGTTGACTTTCTTCAATGTGCATATGCAAGAATTTTTCTCTAAGATCTCTACTGTATATTCCATACATGTTTGTGGCAAGCAATTATGTAATGAGTAACATTCCAAGTGGCAAATGTTACATAAAAACAGGCAACCCTGTGCAGGAATTAAATACCACCAGGGGAGATAATCCTTGCCAAAATTAACCAATTAGCCTAATCTCATAAATGCAGAACAGCTGGCGATCTGAAATTTCTTATTCCACAAAACCACCAAGCCAATTTACTGCCTGACAGCCACATACTACATACCACCTATAGGCCAAAATTATGAGCAACTGTGTGCGAGCTAGTTGAACAAATGGTACCAGGTTACTCAACGAATTAATATCGCAGATTTTTTTTATCGCATTCAGGGAGCAAAATGGAGATTTTTGACAGCTCATATATATTTAGTTACGGAGAGGGCCAAAAATAAACGAGTACATATCTCTTCCGTCTATTTCGGAAGGCCGCGGCACCAGACGGGCATCAGGTTAGTTTAGACTGCAGTTTTGTACCAAGATCAAGGATACAGTATTTTTCACTGTTAATTAAGAAATATAAGTACCGAAAATTATTTTGTCAGGTAACAAAGTAAACATACATGTGCTATGTTTTTTATCAACACTAGTACAAGAAAGATACATTCGGCACGTAGACTCAATATCAATCACAACGTGTGTTGCAGTTGCCATGCGGAATTACGCTGATGTGAGAAGACTGTATGAGTTAGACAACCTGTGGAGCTGATTAATTACCGAGGTAAAAAAAACCTGATTATTATGTAAGGATGCCATCTTCAACTTTTCACCCCCGCCCACTCCTTGTGTACAGAATAATAATCGTTACAATAATAATGACCCAATAATATATACCAGCTAATTAAGTGAAAAACGTGAGCATGTTTTTTCCGGTTGCAGATCGACCCTTGAAAAAAGTGGATACATGGTGACAACGCATTTTTTTTTCTTCAATTGTTTTTTTTTTCTAGAGCCCTGATTTAGGAAAGTGATATTTTAAATCTTAGTATGCGAACGTTTATTTTTCCCACAACAGTTAACAGGTTTCACTAACCCTCGACTCGAAATTACAGACAAATTCAATGTTTATAACCCTGATCTTATAGTCGTTTTTTTTTTTTTTTTTTTTTTTGAAAAAAAATACATAAGTCTGTTTTATCTGTTACAATCTTAGTCAAACTTTTACTGCAGCAGCTTCAGAGGCTGAAGATATATGGTCAAAATTTGTTCAAGGGGCACTAATTTCTGAAAACGACTAAAACCACTGTCATCATTTGCTTTTCCCCCCTGCATAAATAACACGGCAATCAAGATGAAAGAAATAAACATACATACCTTTGTATCTGGTAACGACAGCACCATTGTGATTGAGGGGCTCGTCAAACCGTACCAGTAGTGAGGAGCTACTAGCCACTCCAAGTAGTACACCAGCCGGAGCATCGGGTGCCCCTGAAGATCAAACAACAACAACAAAGTTGAGTAAAAACATATCAATGAATGGGCCATGAAAAGAACAAATTTAAACGCTAAAATTCTTTTTTCACGTAAAGTCCAGTTCAAACCCTTGAACAGTTTTTAACCTCAATAAAGAAAGTTCCAACTCAGCAGCACAATCTGTGGTTGAAAAACAAACACACCTCATCACAAAATATCTTACCTACAAGTTTCCTGGATTTCAGCCTTTTCCAAACACGATGTTTCAACGACATTACTGTATAACGGCGAGAGTTCCTCAGAGTCATTTTTAACCTTTTTTCGTTTTCTTTTTTCAAAGAAACACCATATCTTAGCAGTTCATGTACATAAAATCCTTATTGAACGTCTCTCAACATCAGCAGAGGTAATTAGCTCCTTTGATCACTGGACACAGTAAAGCACTTATGGACCCTGATTTTAGACGGACTTATCTAACTGGGATAGCTCTGTAATTATACAGCACAGTACGCATGGCGCGAAGTGTGGGTAAACTGGTAAACTGATTGTAAACTGAGAAATAACAGGCTGACCACATGTTTATATAGAACCGGGTACAGTCATTGGGTCACATGTCACTGAGTACCACGCTGACTCTCAACTCCAGATGCAAATCAGAGGAAATGATGTGGGCCCAGTCTGAAGTGGTGACTTCTCTACATATATTTTTGTAGCCTTTTCCTCAACGTTACACATTCAAATTGACATTACCCATAATGCCCGTGGGAAAATTAACAATGACTCTTCTGTTTTCTTTATTAACACGTGCCGCTGAATTACCAGCCCTTTTTTAGAATTGATGTGCCTGGATGAAACTTTCTGAGAAATTCAAGGGAGTGTATTGTAGGCCAACCCATACTTAGTGTTTTATTTTATATTCAATTCTTAGACATATGACTGATTTCTTCAAATTTAATAACAAAGAAATCTGAAAACGTCTGAAATGATGTAAATAAATCACAAGTCGGACAACTGCTTAAGATTTCTATAGACTGGAGGTAAAAAGTTGCAACATTAAAATCAGAAGCGTCACAACCCCAGTTTCCAAAATGAAAGTTCTCTGATTCGAATGACTTCATCCCAAAGCCTAATTATTTGCAGAATAATGTACAACCATTTGCAAATAACAGAATTTAGTCTACAAGTATCACTTTGGGAACAGCCTCTATTTAGAATATTCTTGCATAATTGGACCTTGAAAATCTGCAGCAAATACATGATGCAGTTACTTTTTGCGACGAAGTGAACAAATTTTTCATGCATTTGCATCATAGCAGCTCTTTTCCAGTTTTGTTTGGCTTTAACGCTTGAAAACGCTGTTTTTTCGATAAGAGAGCTCCTAAACATCAGATAGAAGGTGGAATGTTGGGAACAAGTTATTTGTATTCGGTTTCAAAAGGCTAGGTGCATTTTTTTTGTACAGATCAGGGTAAATATCTGAGGGCAGTTGCTAACATTTAATGCCGCGTGGAAAACTCATCACCGCCTTTCCTCAATAGATGCAGATAAAAGCCGTCAAATACTTGCTGTCAATGTTGCCTGTTACGTAAAAGTCAAACGAGTGTGGAAGAATTTATTTTCCGGAATGCAACTCGTATTTCTGACAGACAAGTCAGTAGAGATACAATAACACAATATATCAAAGACCGGCTGATGTGAAATGCACATGGTCCAAGAAGTTCAAGGCAAGTTCGAAAGCAGAATGTCTCCTTTGAAATAGTTCTTAACAAATTTGAACGTCGGATTGATATTTTTACAAAACAGAAACATTTCTCTCAAATTTTTCCGTTTCCGATGTTATAGATAACTCAGAAAGAATAACATGTTTGGGGGGGGGGGGGGGGGAGATGTGATTTCCATGATCCTGCACCTTATTAATTGGAAACGAATTAGATAATACAAACTGATACTATTGAAGTCGGGTTGTTTTATGATCCAGGATATTATTTAAAAGAAAAGGTATACACTCAGATCTATAAATAGGGCTTCAAGTGTTCTAGCCTGGGAAGAAAGACCAGGATATTTAGTGCTTGACAAAGTGCATGTACAAGCAGATCAGAGCACTTAAGAATTGTTTTAAAAATGAAAATGAGATTTTTATAAGATCAATCACTGGTCTTGACTATTGTCCTCATATAATTATTCCAAGTAAAAACAGGATCAATCACGGATCTTGGAATTTCTCAAGTGGTTCAACTATTGCTGCCATATAATTTTCCAAGAAATGGGTCAAGGGGTCTTGGAATTTCTCAAGAGGTTCAACTATTGCTGCCATATAATTTTTCCAAGAAATGGGTCAAGGGGTCTTGGAATTTCTCAAGAGGTTCAACTATTGCTGCCATATAATTTTTCCAAGAAATGGGTCAAGGGGTCTTGGGATTTCTCAAGAGGTTCAACTATTGCTGCCATATAATTTTTCCAAGAAATGGGTCAAGGGGTCTTGGAATTTCTCAAGAGGTTCAACTATTGCTGCCATATAATTTTTTCAAGAAATGGGTCAAGGGGTTTTGGGATTTCTCAAGAGGTTCAACTATTGCTCCCATATAATATTTCCAAGAAATGGGGCAAGGGGTCTTGGATTTCTCAAGTGGTTCAGCTATTGCTGCCATATAATTTTTCCAAGAAATGGGTCATGGGGTCTTGGAATTTCTCAAGAGGTTCAACTATTGCTGCCATATAATTTTTCAAGAAATGGGTCAAGGGGTCTTGGAATTTCTCAAGAGGTTCAACTATTGCTACCATATAATTTTTCCAAGAAATGGGTCAAGGAGTCTTGGAATTTCTCAAGTGGTTCAAATATTGCTACCATACAATTGTTCCAAGTATTGAGCAAGATCAATCACTGGTCTTGGGATTTCAACCATTTCGTGTGGTTTCAACAATTGCCACCATACCTGTTGGTGTAAGTCTTATCATTTGATCGCTTAGCATGTAATTTAATACGTTTATAGAAGATCATATAAAGAAATGAAAGTTCGAAGTATTTTGAATTTAAGGTAGATCAACTTACGGGCATGGTCGTATCCGGCCTTCATTCGTTTCAGCAGCCTGTGACGAAATTCCCAATGACTCAGTTGACGCTCATTTTCCTGTCAGAGAAAAATAAAGTATACGACTTCAATCAAGTGACAATATAATTGGCAGATTCCATAATCTCTGCCGAAACTCGTTTGCCGGAGTCTTCTCAACACACAGTGGACGAATATAAAGAACTTCTCACCCCTATTGACATGATGGATGGACATTTGGCTAGGGCGCAATCTCGCGTCTATATATACGCCTATGTTTGTGGAACCTCGGAAGAGCTGAGAGAGACATCATTTTCACCACATTTCTCTTCCTTCAAGACTCGATTATTGTATTGCGGGGCTCTTCAATAATTGACGAAGCAGCCGGGAGATTGCACAGGGCTCTGTATACTTTGGAACCGGAGATGACAGAGAACACGAGTATAAGTTACAATCACTGCCGTAATCAACATATACAAGACTGACAGGTGTCCGAAATACGCGCAGCAATAATAGAGGAGCAAGTCACACAACACCTCTCAGCAACACAAATACAACGGAGCCGCAGATATTAGTGGTGATTTGTAAGAATCGTTAAGTGGTTATTCTTCCTCAATTCCCAGGGAGGATACCAGGTTCACCTATATCAATAGAGCTAATCAGGTGATCCTTCTTGTTCATCACCATTTTCAGCTTGGTTTTGACACTGTTACATGGCATTCCATTTCCTCTCGTGTCAGCAACCCTTGGAATCTGGGCAGTTCGTTCCCTACAGTTTTGGCTTCATTTCTCTTATCGCGCGTACATTAATGAAGTTTTATGGAAACAATATTGCATGAGGAGATATCTTGTGAATTTGAAGCCCCTGATTGGTCCATTCAAATTTTCAAATGAAAATCCGGCATTTTCATTGGCTCATGGGGAAGAAAATCCAACCAATGATAAGTGTTTCTGTAAAGGTTCACGGACATCTGGTTGCCATGACGATGACCAAATGAAGGGTGGATACATGTTTTTGAATTAATTTTAAATATTCAGTGAAACCTGACCATGATTGGGACCAGATTATAGTGAAACTTTTGACAGAGTTCTGGTTTATCAAGGTTCCAAATATCTTGAATTTAAGTATTGGGACCATGGAAAATGTCGGTATTTAGAGGTTGGTCGGTTTACCCAGGTGTCGGTAGTCACAGGTTTTATATGGTACCAAGTTACTAAAGTGCTGGTGTCAACTTGCACATGTGCATCATGACAACATGAATGCCAAGTTTCCATTATTTTCACAGACAAATAAAAATTCTGACGACTTCGAAACAATGAAAGTTGTTCAGTATTGCTTGCCGGAAACCTCAAAATGAAAGGTTTCAATTCAAAAGGCAAAGAGAGACTGATAGCATAATTTACACCGACATGAACTCGGACAAAAAAAAAACCAAAAAAAAAACAACCCAAGGGTGTGTAAGTGTTTATCAAAACTGGAGTCAATTGGTGAAAATATAATCTAGAATCAAAATATGGGGGTTGGGAAAAATATTTGTGAATTACTCACCAGTAAGATATAATTGATGTTTGTATAAAATACATATGAATGTTTGTACAGTGTGCCTCCATATCAAAACAATAAGCTGGCATCGTACCCGGATATCGAGAGAACAAGTTTGAATTGAGCCTTGCAAAACAGACCCTATTATGTCGCGGGTAATGTTACACTAATAATATAGTAGATATGGACGGAAAAATGGATAAATAGAATAAACTAGTCATGACCTAATTATTCTCTCTTGGTCCCACACTTGTTTTTATATAATGTCATGCAGCGTTTATCTCTCTAGAGCACAAAATGGATCTTAACATGATATACGTGTCAAATGTAGTGCTAAATGGATGATATCCCAGATAAGCCAGTATTCCAGATCAGTTGAGAGCCATCGTATATGCGAAGCGACAATTCAGGTTTCTAGGCAGCCACGCAAAGGCTCCAGTGAAATAGTGTGTGACCAGGTACAACATGACAAATGCCCGACTTAACGGCTAATATGCAGGCATTAGAAAATAGAAGGGTCTCAAAATCTTTAGCAATGTCTACGAATGTGAACTGGAGAAAAATCTTATCCTATACGATACATTCTTTATCTATGAAAAAAAAATGATCGGTGAGAATTAAAACTGAACGAAAGTTGCCCTTTTGCTCCGACGTTAATCAAAACTGATAGTTTCCACAATTTCATATATGATACATGAATTTAAATCAATCTGGGGAATGTTTGCCAAAAACATATTATTTGGGGGACTCAATTATTGGGGCACTTACGGTAATTTATTTTTGCTGGAAGTTTATTTACCATTATTATTAATAACTGCCAGTTTCTAGCATGAAAACCCATGCTATCAACCTGAAGGGATACAAAATTTCATAATTTTGTTTATTTTACAGCCTTCACCTTTGCAGAGATGTGTATATTTGTTTTGTATCAGTGGACTATGTTTGTCATCCCAAAGTGTCTTTAGCCATAAACATTAGATAGCGTATCTCCCCAGAATGGCAAATACAAATATATTATAACCCCGGAGTTCCCAAAAATACCCCTAATCTGGTTCAATTATATATAATACCCAGTCTGGTGAATAGATCCATATTGATATAGAGTGTTTTAAAAATTATACCACCCATGCAGTCTGATATCGTTAAGAAATCCTTAATAAATGAAATATGCTACAGCATGTTTAAACTTCAAACAATACAGATTTTTCCATAAGAAAAAGTACATATTGAAAACTGAAGTTGTGCTTGCACTCATCGAATATGGGCTTATGTTTGCTCAATATTTATTTAAAAAAAAGTGTCGAGTCCAAAATACATTCCAAGCAGAAAAGATGTAGAAGAAATGAAAACAATTATATTAATCCCTCTAATGATTCAATCCCCCTATCAAATTCAATCACCCCCATTTTGGGAACAAAATTAAATCGGCTGTTCTATTAAATTTGATCACCCTCTAAACCTGTTGACACAATGAAGGAATAATGGATTATATGCATGATTTTGAACCATTCTGTCAACTTGCTGTTCTAATAAATTTGATCACCCCCTGACTTTATAGTTCAAAATTTCACTTCCTGTGATTGAATTATTAGGGGGATTACCGAATATTTCAATGGCTGGAGCTGACAGGTATACTATGAAGCACCTAAATGGACTATTCCAAAAAATATAACGCAGCTACATGTATGTTGAGTCCAATGGCTATAATTTTATCTAAACCCAAACTTACATGTAGCTGATAAACCCAAACTTACATATTGGCCGATCTGTAATAATTCAGCCCATTAAACACATAATCATTTTACATATATATTCATCCAAATTCAAATCCAGGTACTGGTATAACTAAGATCACCTATATGTATAAGCACTTCAGATAATCATCCAACAAAATTTAGCGAGAACTAAATGCACACCTGGATTTACTAACGAGCTTACCTTTTGTTGTTGGACTGAAGACACGCCCGTATTGCCACTCCCACTAAGAACGGCCGCTGTCAGGTCAACCACTTTATGCTCGGCGTCTGAGACGAGAGATTCTAACAGTTCAGCTCTGGCCTCGTCTTGTTGAACTGTAAGGGGAGATAACAAAGAGGCAAGAGATGTTACGAGGGCATATGCTGAAGGCTCTGTCAGTGTACGTGATCCAACCGGCGGGCATGCATGTATACAAAACCAGGCTCGAGTTCCCTTACTTGATCTCTTATTGCCAATAAGGATGCATCGTAATGGAGCAAGCGGGAAGCGTTTTCCTCCCAATTGATACGAATGTACACATACAACTTTAGAGGAGTCATCATTCGCCGGTGTGAAGACAGCCGAAGATAAAATTCTATTTTTATCATCTCAAATGCAAACATTTCAGCTACTAGTAACCAAAAAAAAAAAAAAGAGTTTAAGAAATTCGAAAAAAAGAGGTTTATTTACCATTGATATGAGAGATTATAAAATGATTGGGAGAAAAAATCTTTCATATAGGTGTACATGTGTATGTTAAATTATCATTTCAAATTAGGAAGAAGGAACTACGCAAACTGAATTTTACTGATTCTGAAACCTGTCGTAATATTGATTTTATACTGATCAGGAAGATATCATTGGATTTACAGTGGAGACTTTTTCAAGTAATTAGAATAAACAATTCCGAAACTATCGTTTAATTTGCCAATTGAGATTTATTATGACTTCAACATGAGTGTACGACAGGGAAATTATGACGGGCTAACAATTGATAACACGTATTACTCAACTGAAACTAAAATGAAAAGATAATTACTTTTTGATATTATCTATTATGATTTGATTTAGAGAACTTTAGATACCATCAATAAATTCAGAAACGTCTCTATTTTTAACCAATCTCAGTCATGCCTTCGTCACAGTGAGATCACAACTCTCATATGGGAGTAATGCCATTATTTCACACCAAGGCTTCCTCTTCCCGCTTTTACGCTCTCTGTTAACTTTATCAACAGTAAATATCCAATTCAAAATTTCAAACACTTGAAATGTGTAGGCAATTTGATCTCATATAGTCACGACAATTAAGGCGTGGTCTTATCAGTATGATTTTTAACAAAATGAACAGTGACTGTGTTAAGTATTTGAAGCAATAAATGAACTAATTTCAAGTGAACAGGTTAAAGTTTTTACACACAATTATCACTCGGTAGATGTCATGATAAACATTGGGTAGTTTAGAATTATTACGAAAAGGCTAAATTCTGCAGCTTAGCGCCATCATTTGATGGAAACAGTTCATGGTGCCTGACTGAAAGATCCTAAGCGAGCCTTGTGAGATGTGAATGATATTTAACAACAACCACATTGTAAGATGTGACAGATTCATTTTGACAGAAGGAAACATTACTTGAACAAAATGCTAATAAATAACCAAAATCTGCATTTGAAGAAGCCGAGTCGAGATTCAGATCAGCCCATTAAACTTTCTATAACCCTTGAGTACTCTAAACTCATTAATCTGTCTGTCCTTGCTTTATCATTGTTTATAAGCTGATTAAAAGATAGGCCAGTGTGGGTGGTAAAGGTTTTGAACATAAAATACATATTTATCATTTTCAAGATCTTCCACAAGTGCCAATGTTGTCTACAGTATACACAAGACTGCATCCAAAATATTTACACATCTATATTGGTCAGCTTCCAAACAAGATTTAGAAGAAGGATTGGTCAAATATTAAAGAATGGCCAAGGCCAGGAAAGATAATTTTTCCTGGCTTTCACTCCGGAAATCTCGATATGAAGCGGGATATATTGGAGAGACAGCTTAGCACAGAGCTGAATATGGCACTCCCCGATGTATGCAAGAAATGCTAGAAATAATCTTGTGAAACACACATGTCGTGGTAGAAAATGAAATCTGGAATTTCATTTCCTATTCACAGAAATTAGAATTCCAGTTGCTCCTAGCAGAATCTCAGATTCGCACACGAGAGATATCAGCTGAGCTAACGGCCTCAATTGCCTGTCAGCTCAGGGGCTAGCTTTCGTGTGATTTCAGCGCACACGGCGAGCAAAAGTTTCACGAAATTGATTTCAGTTCCCGCATAACGTCTTCTTTAAGTCCATTTTGAAGAGTCGAGCGTATGAATCGCGTGAAAATAACATGCGATTCATTGGCCGGTCCAATAAAACTGCTGAGCTGTTGGCTTGCGTTCGCCGCACACGCTGAGGATTTGGCCTCGCGAGGCGAAATTATCAAACAAGTTTGATATTTTTCCCCCGTCCTCATGAGGCCGAAAACTCACCAAAAACTGCCCGCACACGAGAGCTAGCCCCTGAGCTGAGAGGCAATTGAGGCCGTCAGCTCAGCTGATAGCTCTCGAGTGCGCCGGGCTTTAAGGCAGAATTTTAGAAAATACCTTTCTCATCCAAACCAGCTATCCAACACCAAATGATTATAATCTACTAAAGTGAAAACTCCAAGAATGTGTCTGGGCATGATGTAACTTGCCCAAGGATAACGCAAGATAAGTAATTCCATATTTTTAAACAATTAATTTAAGCCATTGCTGGAGGGCAATATACCATTATGTAGACTTCCACAGGTAAATTGTGAACGCACTATCAACAGTTTAAATGCTGAGATTATCATTTAGAGCCGGCTATAATTCTTGACACAATGCAAAATTGAGAAATGAGTAATCAGCACCTACATGTAGCATTACTAAAATTATAGAGAGGAATGCAAATGTAGTCTCTAATATTGTTTTGAGGATTAATTGCAATTAATACTTGATTAAGCAGATTAAGACAATTATGTTAATTTGAGGAGAGTTATTTCAAGTGCCAAAGATTTGGACAAAAAATAGACATTTCTGTACCTGGTCAGTTTCATGCAACTCCCTGCTAAAATCCAAATCTTGAAGTATAAAACTGGAGACTAAATCCAATACCGCAATATTTCTGAAACTCTGATGTGAAACCAGTCACTGCAATTTCAACTTATGAGACCTTGCACCACAATACACCTATATACTATAATTTCTTAAGACAGGAAGTTGGAAGAAAACATTGTATTATATGAAATCCACAGGATTTTTGGTAGACTCACATGTTGGATTTTCTCTAGCACCGTAGGAGAGTAAAGTTTTGGCCATTGGGATGTTGTTTGTTAGCACTGCTACATCTAGAGGTGTTAACTTCTCTTCATTTGTGCTGAAACAACAACAAACAAAACAAAACACTCGTTAAACAATAGCATTAATTATTGTCTCCACAGGTATGCTGAGGCTTTCTTAGCAGAACAACAATGCAAAAGAAAGAAAACAGTTTACAAACATCTGTTGTCATTTCTAAGTTTTCTTTGATTCTTAATTGTATAATACACACCAGCTGATATTATCATTTCTTAATCCTGGAATATTCTTAATCTTCTATTTTCTCTTAAACTTAACTAATAACAAACATGAATATAAATACTGTTGAGAAAACAGCTTTTGATCAACTCAAAATTTCAGATTATTTTTAGGGCAACACTTTCTAGGTAAATACTTTTCTAAATCTTTAATATTTCTTATCAACACCTGTAACAGTAAAAGTGCATCTTAGCACAAAGGAGAAAGATTTGAGACAGCATTCTGAACCCCCCTTTACCACCTTAATTCTTAGACATTACGAGAATGCCAGCAGTTGCATTGAAGTGTGACTCCCACTGTAGATTTGTGGTTCGTAATCTTCCTCTCCAGCCCATATCTACAGCATAGGGCAGATTTTTAACCAATCTTAACTAGTGTAAATATGATAAATATGCATTAAATGATCTCACTATTCCAAGAAAGGACCAATATGCTTGCAATGATGAAAATTTGAGCACCTTAGAGTCAAAAATAGTCCCGTTATCACTGATTAAAAACATTCTCCAAACTGAAGCTCAAGGAAAGTGAGGGATAGTACGAACAACAAATTTAAGTGGGAGGTCAAGCATCAGTGTACCCAATGGTCCGTGGGCGTAAATTCTTTGTCCACGAATTAAAGTGGGAAAGGCGGAATAACCTCGACATTTTGAAGAAACAGGCCTTACCTATTAACATCCAATCCATTTGTTCCTAATATCACCTTCACCAGGTCCATATCTTGGTGTTCAACAGCATCGAACAGACCTGGAATATACAAACAAACATGGCAACTACATTTTGTGTACAGAATAGCAGGATGAAGTGATAAGACTGTATTTCATTATTGTCTGAATCTAGGAAACTGCCGAGGAGAGAATCCTGTTCAAGGGATAACGTCAATATTTTCCCCTGGAATCAAAGGAAAAGTGAACTGTGATGTTGTGTAATAATACCAATCAGTAATAAAACCAGATGGTTATTTTTTTTTATTGATGAATTAAAAACAAAATCTTATTTTATTTAACGACAGTTAAAAAATTCCCCTTAAAGTGAGGGGTTACACCCTGAAATACACAAATTGAAGGCTTGGTTGCAGTATGTTATACATGTGTACATAAAAGGTGGTACTTGTATAGCATGCAGTATCAGGGAGTGAGAACGTCGTTTTCAACCTTGTTTCAGTCATATCACGACAATGCCTACATGTGCCAGAACACGAGAGTGCTCACCGTTCCTATTACCCTGGACACTGATCAGCCCAGCCAGTGCAGCACCCGGTCAACCAACCAAGTATTGACCAAGCTTAACGTTGCTTAAGTATCAGATCATTTAACTACGGTAACACCTTGTATAATTCAGTCAGATGAAGTGAGATTTCCTATCATAAAATCAGGGGGCGAACAAATTTATTAAAACAGGAACTTAACATAATGGTCCAAAATCATGCTAATAATCCATATTGTAATGATTTTTACAGTATGATCAAATTTCTTGAAATAATTTATTGGATTGACCTCAGTTGGACAAACCAAATGGAGTGTTACTGGTTAACAATGGTTGTCACACATGGTTGCTTGCTACCAGGCCACAACACTGCTGGTCTGAGTGGTACAGAGATCAACCCTATTCAGTTGACTCCAAGGTGCAACATGTATCTTCCCTTATCTCATTACAATGTGTTTTCCTGG
The DNA here is from genome assembly GCA_036873755.1 of Hanleya hanleyi. Lineage (NCBI taxonomy): Eukaryota > Metazoa > Mollusca > Polyplacophora > Lepidopleurida > Hanleyidae > Hanleya > Hanleya hanleyi. The sequence continues at coordinate 125,060 of JAVTVY010037835.1, forward strand.
ACATTATTCAGCAATATCACAGGATCAAGATAAGAATATTTAACTTAAAATACATAATCAGAACATCAGAGCCAGCATGCACGACTGCTCAACATCCTGCAAGGGGGTGACATGTATTAAAGCATTTTCATCTTTATCCAAAATAGTTGCAACCGATGAGATCTATGCAAATGGACTCAAATTCTCTTTAGTAATTCATAAATAATATTAAGTTTCACTAACGAGACAAAAAAATGTATTTGCATAGATGAAATTCAAGATACATGTATTGCAAATCCGTTGTGCATGTATTCCCTACAACCATCTATATTAGTCATTTCAGGCCAGCTTAGACAATACTTAAAGCCAGCGTGTAACTAACAACATGTAAATTTGAACACCCACTCATTGTGACTCACTCATGTATAGGGTCCCATGTATAATATCTCCATCAGGATTTAAAAACATGCCAACTTAATATAAATTAAGTCATTTGTATTAATAGATATATAAAACCTTAGCACACTATACACATGTATGAATGCACCAGCACATAGCAGCATCGTACAAGGCAAACAGGAAACGGCGGAAAACAGGCGTGATTTCACACATGATTATTATTATGAAAGTGCTTGAAATTGACAACAACATTAACGGAAAGGAAAGTGATTTAGCTGAAACTCCCCATTATGTAATGAAATATAGTTTATGAAAGAGTCAATGTCAACCCTGTGAAGAAAATATCTGCATAAGACAATATACTGATGTGGCAATTACCAAAATTTAATATTATAATATTAACCCTTTCACCAATCTTTCCCTGTTTGAAAATGTACACTTAGCCTATATAAAGCCAAACCCAGGGGTAGATCATTGAAAGGGTTGAGTATTGGAAAATCAGTGGAAATTCTGATTAAATTTAAATTTTGAATTTACAGGATGACTGCTTCTAAGCAATCATACAGAGGCACAATTTTCATCATCTGCATGAAACCAGTCTTGACAGAGATTTTTCTGGGTCCTTTTGGGTGGATAAATGAGCACTGTGGTTCTTAACCGCTTGTTCGCATCTGATACAGAGTCGACCAATGACAGCTATGACCTTTTCAGTCGTCGTCTTTCGCTTGTGAAGATCATGTGACAGTGCAGGCTGGCCATCTGCTCCTCAAACAACATCGCTGATTGGATTGAAATGTTTAATGACAGTCCAGGTAGATTGGCTGAATTGATGACCGACATAACCACTTCATAATCCATGCTATCATTATCAATGATGTCCGAACCTCAATCAGACGATCGAAGACCATACCCGTTCGAATGAAATTCCATTAGGTTACAGATTAGATATTCTGGAAATATTTCAGAATGCCAACATTTGAAATCCAATCTTTTCACCATATCCTTGTATAATCTGAAATATTCACTTTCAAGTAATAATTCCAACAATAAAGCAAATAATCTATTGAAGGAAGCTTAAATAACAACAGAAACTGAAGACTAATCCATACACACGAGACAAATGGAATAAAGTTTTTCAAATAGAAGTTAAAATATTTACCCGTCCTTGACACTGATTTGGGGCTGTCCCGTCCAAATGATCTATTGAATAGGGACTTACTCAATATCGTCATGATTCTGTTATTAATACATACAGAGTGTAAATCTACACATAATATAACACTGCGGACCGTAACTTCACCAAATTGAAATCGAAACTAAACTGAACAGTTGTCCGTCATCCTGTACCTATATATATATACACATGTACATGTGTTTAGAACCATGCTGACCAATGAAAATGCAGCGGACAACAGGTGGATGCTCTTTTGTCAAAATCCTTAATCAGCCCCAAGACAACAGGTGTGGATGGTATTAATGCTTAACACCCTCCAGTTAACCCCTTTCATCCTGCACCTAATTAGCATATGGCGGCCATGTTGTGATTCCAACACACTTTGGACCAGCATTCATGGAATAACAGCAACACAATTGCCAATCAGACAATTAACTATATTTGTTAGCCACGCTGAATTTAGTACTTGCTTTTAAGTTCCAGTTCTAATTAAGCAATCTGCAGATATATGACATGTGCTTATCTAACTAGTTAGTCAGCTGTAAAGAAGTCAAGAGTGGTTTGTTCAATGCCCAAGCTATTAAGATCACGCCTAATCCCTTTAACTAGCTGCCAAACTATTACATTCTGTGTCCTCCAGTGATTCTACTGACATGTCCTCTAGCTTGTATTGGTTTATTGACTAAACTGTAATATACACCACTCCAGTGATGTCCATGCAGGCTAGATGTAGCTGACACCACAGTGAATTGTGAAGATAAAGCTGCAATTAGTACCCAGTTATTAACCCAATTGCAATTAGTACACATGTCAAATGATGAAACAGCTCTGATTATGGCTGATTCCAATACAAAGGGATTATTTCCATCTACTTCACTACAATTGATCTGTCAAGTTTCAAAGCCATCAAGGCACATGCCATGATCACTATACTTTTAGGCCAGTTCTAAAGTATTTGGAAAGTTTTAATTAGCAGTCTCTGCCTTTTGGGCTTGTATTTCAGTAATTTCAATAATTACGCAAATAAACTATTGAAGGAAGCTTAAAAAACAGAAACTGAAAACTAATCGATACATTTGAGACAAATGGAATGAAGTTTTTCAAATAGAAGTTAAAATATTTACCCGTCCTGGACACTGATTTGGGGCTGTCCCGTCCAAATGATCTATTGAATAGGGACTTACTCAATATCGTCATGATTCTGTTATTAATACATACAGAGTGTAAATCTACACATAATATAACACTGGGGACTGTAACTTCACCAAATTGAAGTCGAAACTAAACTGAACAGTTGTCCGTCATCGTGTACCTATATAGAACCCCCTACATATACATGTACATGTATCTAGAACCATGCTGACCAATGAAAATGCAGCGGACAACAGGTGGATGCTCTTTTGTCAAAATCCTTAATCCGTCCCAAGACAACAGGTGTGGATGGTATTAATGCTTAACACCCTCCAGTTAATCCCTTTCATCTTGCACCTAATTAGCATATAGCGGCCATGTTGTGATTCCAACACACTTTGGACCTGCATTCATGGATTAACAGCAACACAATTGCCAATCAGACAATTAACTTTATTTGTTAGACACACTGAATAGTACTTGCTTTTAAGTTCCAGTTCTAATTGAGCAATCTGCAGATATATGACATGTGCTTATCTAACTAGTTAGTCAGCTGTAAAGGAGTCAAGAGTGGTTTGATCAATGCCCAAGCTATCAAGATCACGCCTAATCCCTTTAACTAGCTGCCAAACTATTACATTCTGTGTCCTCAAGTGATTCTACTGACATGTCCTCTAGCTTGTATTGGATATTGAATAAACTGTAATAATATACACCACTTCAGTGATGTCCATGCTGGTTAGATGTAGCTGACACCACAGTGAATTGTGAAGATCAGTTGCAATTAGTACCCAGTTATGAGCCCAATTGCAATTAGTACACATGTCAAATGATGAGACAGCTCTGAATATGGCTGATTCAAATACGAAGGGATTATTTCTATCTACTTCATTGAAATTGATCTGTCAAGTTTCAAAGCCATCAGGGTACATGCCATAAATGATAAGGATTATATTTTTGGCTCAAGTCCTGAAGTACTAGTATTTGAAAACTTTAATTAGCAGTCTCAGCCTTCTGGGTCAGGGTGGTGTCATGTCTTATATGATAAGATACATTTTCCTTCCTCGAATAACATTGAACTTGGGTAGCAAATGTCTCATCCAATGAAAGCTGACAGCTTCAGCAAACTTTCCATGTACAGGTGTACATGTACATTATCATTGGCAAATTATTACGACAAAACCCTCAAAATTTGAAGAGAAAAATTAATATTTCATCTCATAAATACCACAGACACATCCTCTAATCATATGAAATATGTATACCAAGTTTCATAATCATCCAGTGAAACCTGACAAATTTAGACAACTTTTCAGTCCATTTTTGTCTAACAAAAAGCCTTACATGTATAATTGGCAAATTACTAAAGTCCAAAACCTCATAACCTTCACTAAGCAAGATAAAAATGAGAATAGTTGAGAAAGCATCATTTCACAAGGTATATTTTACCCACAACAGAACTGATTTTGCCAGAACAGTGGCAAATAACTTCAATGGTACCATTTATGCAAAAGGTGGAACGATACTAAAATATTAAATGTGAACATATGTGTAGTTTTTTTTTCTTTTTCAGAAAAAAGAAATATACAGCAATGCAAAACCAATAACTCTATGATTTCTGTTTAATATTATAGTTTAAGTAAGAGTTTTTGCTAATATTAATGAAAGAAAAACTTACATGTACAACATGCCGGTTAAACAACGCCATCAGAGGTCCGACTTTTTTCAACACTGGGTGGTGAACACCTTAATATATTGTACTTCCGCTTATCAGCTTATTAATTCAAATATATGCATACCAACCCGTGTTAAATGAACATATCAGGAATGTATACGGAGATTAACTCGTGCATGCTGAACATTGTTCTATATATATGATATATGGCTGACAATTAACTAAAATACAGAGTAGCCATGCATATATGTATCTCCATGAATAGTATGTCCAACAATAAAAGAAACATAGTACAATTATACCTAATAAGCATGGCAAACAATCAACCTTTTTGGATATTTATTTGTTCAATGTATAGTAATAATAAAGGGATCTAGCGATATTGTCCCCCTCATATCTTGCGGCATATACTCACATGCATGTACACAATGGGCAGTCAAAGGGGTATGGGGCGTTAATCATAACTTTGAATAGATGAGATGCTGATATATTCTGTGCCCTGATGTCCCGAAAAACATTTGTCCTGTTTTGAGAATATAGAAGACAAATTAAGAGAAAATATTTCTCTTCTTCAATAAGATTTAGATCACACAACTTCCAAAGCTATTTATTTTTTTCTGAGTGAGTGAGTGAATATAATTTAACGTTGCTTTCAACAATATTTCAGTCATATTACAACAAACCAACTGAGCACCATCCAACCAAGTTGCATTTTTTTTTTTGATGTACAAATATTTCAAGTTTGATGAACACTGAAATTATGTCGATGGTCAAATCAATATCATTATTTGCAGAACCGGACTTGATGAAATTATATTGTTGTTGTTGTTAATCTTTACATCTTGAAACCATTTGCTGTGTTTGCTCTTAGACTAGTACCCAGCCACTGCGCATGACCCGCTATCGCTTAGCTTGTGGACCAGCACCTATTAATGAAATGACGTAATGGCGGCCAAATTTGAGCCCATACCTTCAACATGGAGTGTTTATGAAATGGCTCGATGCGTAGAGGAGGTGCTACAGATCAATGTGAAAACTACCGCTCAAGATATGCGTCTGTTTCATCTTGCTTTAGGACTTGATAACTGATGATGTTAAATAATGATATTCTGTAAAAGATTGTTTCTTTTATCGACCTTCAGTTCGGCCTTGTCAAGAACAGGCTCTATCAGCTTGACGAGAGTGTCTGTGTGTCCGCGTCAGTCCGTGACGTCACAGCATAATTTTACACCACGTCACAATACGACGGTATAATGAATTGTTAATCCGATTGTTGCATAACGTCACAAATACACGTCAACAGGTCATGACATCGCCGCTACAGTGAAGGTCGGCATTATTAGAAGCCTGTCGTCAATCGGCCCAACGTTATTAAACGACGGCGGCCAGTCTATGTTTGCTCTCTTTAACACATTTAAATTGCCAACACCAGTCTATCTGTTTTTATGAGTGATGATCACTCTCCATCCCTCTACCTTTTTCTTTGGGAAAACTCATCACCCGCCTGGAAAGTGTAATGCAATGGAGAGAGAGATATTGAAGAGATTGAGTTATCAACAGCTCTCACGGATGTTACACACAGGAGAGACAGAGCACGATCATGTCACAAAATATACACAGCATCGAATTCATGACCAGTCATTCCATGATGAGTTTGTTGATTAATTTATACTCCGAACAATAAAAAACCCTCAAACTGAAAACTTTTCTGCTCTTTTCCAGTTATTTTGAGCAAAACCATCAGAACAATCAATCGAGTACAATTTGAAACCACAATGTTAACTAACCAATCAAATATCTTCCTGCATATTCGGATTTCTGAGCTTCCACAACATATCTCCATATAACACAAAAATAATAATAACTGAAGAACACAATCAAATCCAGATATCAACAACAGGTTCCAACAACAGACAGACCCACTCGATAATTTTCCAAACCAAAACCCCCTGTAAGTTAATTCCATTGATGCAATAAATAATCTTGCTGTATCCTATGAAAGCTGGACACATGTGACATACCTCCATCTTTGCAGGTCTCACCAAAGTTACCAAAGTTACCGCCAGAGGAACTGACCACTTAGACCACAGCGACATGCACTGTAACAGTTTAGGAACAGGTCAGCAGCAAAGAGACATCCCTGAAATCACCAACCATGTGGTCAGCTAGGTCAGATACACCCCCTGTCCATTCAGTTCTTCAGTACACTGGACACCTGGACAAACCACATGCACACAATCTTGCCAGAGGGCTGAATGATTGGAAGTCATGACTGGCTAACCACACAGCTGGAAGCAGGAAAACACCAACAGGGGGTCTCGCAGAGTGACACCAGGTCATCTTGGCCTGCTACAATGGCCTCGTGCCTCAGGCGGAGGTAAGTCTTTTCATCTCTTGAAACCCCTTGATCTTTGTAAGCAAGCATTTATTGAGCCCCTTTGTCTTGCCCACCAGGTTTAAGTGTACCCAAGGCTAAAACTGTAAAACTTTCCTCCACCAAATAATTGTCCCCAACCGCTTGGCACAAGACCGTCTGACACACTTTGCCAAAAGAAACGATATTGTCTTCAACATGTAAGTGTGTAAAATCCTTATTTTTTTTTTTATTTTTTTTTTTCTAAGAAAAATCTCCCTTGTGTTAAATTTCTCTGATATTGTACACAAAAATATTGCAATGTTTTCTTTATATCATAAACAACAGGGAGCATCTCAGTCAACCACTCAATTAGCAGTTCCACACTTAATTGATTTGATGACATCTGAATAAGGCCATACAAATCAAAGTTAGGATTAATTGTCACTTGATTATGTACAATTCGCTCACACATGTAAATTATGTCTCTGAATATTGACAGACACTGTTTAACAAAGCAGCTTGCAATTATCCAAGATGATCCCATAAACCTGCTAATTTATTTCCACAGGAGACAGAGATTGCATTCATATGTCAAATTATAAACCAGTTACCCTGCAGAACAGTGAATAATAGGCCATGTGTATCAGCTGGTATTTAAGTCACTGCAGCCAGTTGACAGACTGTATTAATGCAGACAAGTGCTTCTCAGAACCAGACAGTGAAGTGGTGTTTGCTTGGACACAAGTGAATACTGTCTGGGGTGAAAGTTATCAGCAGACAGTGTTCACAGCGCAAATTAAGTAATCGTTGTGAAGTTGGCAGGCCATACAAACTAGATGGTTCTATTCCACATGACACATCTTCCTGATACATGTGTCAAATGTTGCTTGCAGGGTTAATATACATCAAAGAACAAAGCATAAATACAGCATAGGGTATACACCAATCAAGGGCAAATAGCGCTAGCTTTCAAAGGGAATATTCTATCATTCTGATTGGCTTAACAATAGTCAAACACCTGACTTGGCTGTCAACCATAGAGCCTCTAACCCAAGGTATAAACAATACTCAGGTAAATCTCAAGCTCTGATACAGGGGAAGGGTACATTACCCTCATGAACATGGCCCATTGTCTTCAATACATACAAGGCATGGAAACAAAAACTGATGAAAAGAGTACCACATGTAATTATTTTCATCAGAATGTCAACTTCCTCATCTTTGACTTGGATATTGACTTATTTTTGGAATATATATATTTCTTCAGATTTCAATAAGACCAGTACTGTGGGAGACCTCCAGTACATGTGTAAACAGGTTTGATAGAATTGGGTTGATAAACCAGCATGAGGACAAGTTCAAGATATATTTTGAGAAGTTTGAAAGAATCCGAGATAAGAGGTTCGAATAATCTCTCAAATGCAATGCACATGTCCATCTTGGTGAGCTGGTTGAACGAAAACTAAACCATATTTTTTTCAGATACAAATTATCTTGGTGCTGCCTTTATATATAGTTTGTGATACCCAGTTTATAGAAAAAGTGAAACACTTGAGTGAGTGAATTGAATTTAACGTCGCTCTCAACAATATTTCAGCTATATCCTGACGAACCAACTAAGCAGCACCCAGCCAAGTTGCATTCCTACTACTTCAAAGACAAAATCTTTGAAGCAGCATGGGACCAGACACTCTCCATCCACCCTATAAAACACTAAGGACAGCAAACAAAACACGGACAGGACGCTTACATGGTGCAATAAAGACAAATGATATTACAGTACTAGAGACATCACATTATCAAGTTTCTGTTGCTTCTCAGCAAAATGCATTGAAGCAGCAGGAACTCATGCCCACCCAAGCCATACACTTGATTGCTCACTTACGGGATACTACGATATGTTCTACGGTAATCCCTCTAATAATTTAATCCCCCTAAAAATTCAAAACCCTTAAATTTGGGGGTAAAATTCAATCAGCTGTTCTAATAAATTGGATCACCCTCTAAAACCATTGAAATGACAAAGAAATAATGGATTATATGCATGATTCTGAAGCATTTTGTCAACTACCAGTTTTAATAAATTTGATCACCCCAGAATTCAAAGTGCAAAATTTCATTTCCTGTGATTGAATTATTAGAGGTATTGCCATGTCCATACTACAATACACATACTTATTGTGGTCATTGGTTCAATTGATCTTTTCTCTACTTCCTTTTTTAACAATTCCCAGGTCAATAAAACGTCTATTTAAGGATACTCAAGCTTGTTCAGTGAGAAAAGATACTTTCCCACACAAAATGCAGGCAATACTTCAAGTACCGTCTTCCCGATTCCTTCCGACTATTTAACCGGGTAATTTCAACGAACATGTATTCACAAGTCAGAAATCTAGTTTCCCCTCAACATGTAGCTGATATTTGAGGACTATTTGACCTATGGAGGGTCAACACGGACAACAACAAATCCGCCCACACCTTTCGCTGCTACAGGAAGGTCAGAGAAAGAACGTTTGCACTTATTAACCTTGCACTAGTCTTTAATGGGCGAGAGACATAATTCTTGAGGCCTAGTTTGTTTACGGATATAGAAAGCAATGGACCTGGCGTGACGTCACCCGCCTAACGTCGTCCAGTCAGAATGTTTCCAAGATGATTTGAGATTACTTGCAGGAACAACGAAACACCCGCCAGATAACGCGTCATAGCCATGTGCTAGGTCTGCTCTTCCAAACTGTTGAAATATCGCTTTTGCTGGATTCAGCTTTTCTATCTGCAGCTCTGGATGATCTTTCGACCCAGTGATTAATACCTCAACCGACAGACGTTCGACACACTTACACATATCTCGGTCCATTTCAATTCTCCCCGATCACAGAACCCAATGCCGAGGAACCAGACTGCACCCAGATGAGATATTAGGCTAGCCCCAGAGTCGGATGTACCGCATACCCGGAAATGCACTCCAGACAATCTCGATCAATCAATCAACCGTTTGCCGATTTCAACATTATATTATCCGTGTGCACTTGATACTCTGTAACCACAGGGTGAGGGCCCAGACACGAATAATTCCATATGATATTTTTTTTCGGGACGATAAATTGATGTGAGAACGTTTTTGTTTGGATGATGTAATCTGGCCTTGAATTTCACTCGGGATTCATATCATAGGTTTACATATACACGGGATAGAAACAAGAAAGAATTCCACATGGCCAACTCTGATACGGTAATTCACTAAAAAATTGATCACCCCTATTAAACTTCAAACACCCCAAAGTTTTTGGACAAAATTTAATTGGTTGTTCTAATAAATTTGATCACTCTAAAAAATCATTAAAATAATGAAGAAATAATGAATAATCTGCAGGATTTTTAACGATTTTGTAAACTTCTGGTCATTTTGTCAAATTTGATCACCCCCTGATTATGATTTTTTGCTTTCTGTGACTGAATTATTATCTAGAGGATTTACCGTACAGTAGTAATGGCAGCAGATTTAATTTCTTTTCTATTATATTACTATCAAATTACTATGTATGAAATATTTTATTGTCATGTCTCCCCTTTGATTTACGATATTTGTTTTAATAAAAGCTGAATAACATAGGGAAGTGATAATTGCTACATAAATATGAGATTAAAAGTTAATTACCAAAGATGAATAAAATAAATGTATAGCCACCTCACAGTAAACCATTATTATCACACATAGTAAAAAAAAAATAAAAAAAATAATAATAATAGTAAGGCCTGAATTTTGTCCCCAAAATTCAGGGTGATTGAATTCTTAGAGGACTTTTAGTTCCCACTCCCTAATTCTTGTCAAAGGTTGAACACAATTGATCATATCACCTACTGTACGGTTATCCCTCTAATAATTCAATCACAGGAAGTAAAATTTCCCACCATAAACGCAGCCCTGGGATGATTGCCAAAATGGTTCAAAATCCAGCATATAATCCATTATTTCTCCAGTATTTCAATGATTTTAGAGGGTTATCAATTTATTAGAACCACTGATTGAATTCTGATAAGGGAATTGAATTATTAGATGGATTACCACATTCCATGCATCAACAATTTAAGATGGAAACAATGTAACAATGTAACAATGTATTGTGGAAAGCCACTGGCTAATGAATCTCACCGTTATTCACATGGATACGTGGATATTCTAATGGATGTTCTTGATGTTTACATGGATCACCTTGAGTATTCCAATGGATCATCTCAATATTCCAATGGATCCCCTCGACATTCCAATGGATCCCCTCGACATTCCAATGGATCCCCTCGACATTCCAATGTATCACAGCGATATTCTAACGAATATCTTCTTGATATTCCAATGGATCACATCCTTGATATTACAATAGATCACATCAATATTCTATTCAATAGATCTCTTTGCTATTTCAATCGATATTCCAATGGATCACCTCGATAGTCCATCCAGTAGATTTCATTGCTATTCCAATGGATCACATCCTCGATATTCCAATGGATCACATCCTCGATATTACATTGGATCACCTTGATATTCCAATGGATCACCTCGATATACCAATGGATCACCTCTCTTTTCCTGTGAATTCCTTATCCCAATGGATTATGGATCTCTTTGATATCCTTGTAAATATCTCCATATTTCCATGGATCACCTTGATATTCCAAAGTCTTAATGAAATCATCAAGTAATAATCTCATTAATAGATGAATCTCACAGTATTCCAATTGGATCTCACTGGTATTCCAATTATGAATCCTGTTGATATCTCAAATCAATATCTGATATTTCAGAATTATCTCATCCACATTTGATTAATATTACCATAGTCCAATGGATATCATCGATATGTTTCCTCCAGTGTGGTTCCTTGCTGATGATAGTCAGAGGTCATGTACCACATAATGGGTGTGAATGGACCCCAGAGTCATCTCCCTTGATCATCATTATTTCTGAAACTTCAGTTACTTTGACAGGGACTACCACAATAACTCAAGCCCCTTGTCTGAAGAATAACAATGCAATGAGAAGGGATTTTTTTTTTTACTTACCATTTATATCATATGAGGACTTTTTATCTTTATCGTTTCTTCGTTTATCTGTTTTATTAGGCGAGGCCCCACCACTGTCCAGCTCGGTACTTCCTTTTCTTTTCGGGCCTGAAGATTGAGAAGAAAAAAAAGTAGATGTTACACAAGATTTAATTCAATACCAAACTTGCACAAAATTAAAGATAAACGTTTAACAGTAGAGCTGCACTGATAGCACTGGTATGTGCATTGAGGTAACGGTTCGTTCACTGACTCTCTTGCTATCTCTGTAACATGGGGGGTGGGGTTTTCAATTATTGATAATTGGTGTAAATATGATAAGGATCAAATTATCAAGGGCCATTATAATTACATTTAAGGCAACTTTGTGAATTTCAGGTGAAAAAAGTTCAGTTATCATTGCTTAAAAATATTTGCAGGGTTAAATAGATTAGACAGAAAAGAGACTTCATGAACACACCACTGTGAAGAGACTTCATGAACACACCACTGTGAAGAGACTTCATGAACACGCCACTGTGAATGCTGTCTCAATGCTCCTGCTAGTGCAATCGGCACAGCTTCATTGTGAAGGGATAAACTTGAATTTTGTGCAAGTCACAGATTACCATGATTGCCTTTTTCTTGTAGATCTAGTGTGGCATTGGTGGAGAAAAAATTCTGCTGTTGAGAGTAAGGAAAGAAATACTGTGCATGCAATCATCAGTGTTGAATACTGGAGCCCTTCTGCAGAAATAGAAACAGCAGGCTGCCTAGAGTTGTTCCCCTTGTCTTGAAACAAAACCTTAGCTGAGTCACTGGTACATGATCATGAATGTTTTTTATATTTTTTTTCATGCTTTTTAATTTCAATTTTATTACTTTGATTGGTAGCCATTAATAACTGAATAAAGTTACCAAGTAATTATATATAAAACTTCGAATCATAGTAGTATTAGCATTTATTTATAGTGTGAAAACATATCTAACACAATATGCTCATAAAATATATGGTGTAGATATATGACCCTTTCAATGCAGATACAAAGTAAAATCATTTGTGGCTTGTCTATTTCACCTATACTTGCATGTAACAGCTGATCAAGTTTAGAACGAAGTAAACAGTTGATATCCCGAATGAAACTTGGTCACTGGAAAAACGGATTTATTTATTGGAAAAGAAAGCATTGTGAATACATCAGAGTGGATCGCCTATACTGATTTATCATCGTCATTAAAATTCAATCGTGCATGAAGACTCATAAAATTAATATTGTCACCTGTAGAACTGATTGAATGAAGCTTCAACACAAAACAGAAGATCAACCCCAAAACTTGGCAGGCTTTCAAAGCTATCAAATTTCATAGAAAACCGGGCGGATTGGATGAATGCATGTCCATTATAATAGGAAAAACATTTATTGATGAACGATCAAAGTTTTTCAACTTTGCTTATAGGTTCCAGTTTACTTAGCAATAAACTAAATGGTGTTCAATGAACCTTATACAATAGAAATGAATGTACAATGACTCCATGCTTTAACTATAGCTGTTTACACATCAGACTATATTTCTGGGGGCCCAGAGGGGAGGGGTGTTGGAATCTTCGAATGTCGTCAACATATTTGGGCATTCTTTTACATCATCTACAGTAAAAACTCTAATAATTCAATCACCCTAAATTAATTCTAATAAATTTGATCACCCTCTAAAATCAATAAAATACATGTGTAACAGAGAAATAATGGATTATCTGCCCGATTCTGGACCATTCTTTCAACTTGCTGTTCTAACAATTTTGATCACCCCCTGATTTTATGTGGGAAATGTCGCCTAGAACATTCAGTACGTCTGCTCGCTACAATCTATCATAATCAAACTCTAATGTCATAGCTCGACAGACCATGGTCTTCCCCATTTTCAAAGAGGCGTGATATTTCAGGTTTTTAAATTAGTTCTTTAAAAACTTCGACCATTCCCCAAAACAGTAAATCCGTTATAAAATGTTAAATATACCATCTCACAACAATTTAGCATCGAAAGAATATTATTCGATCATTTGGTAGAATCTTTAAGATTTTACTACAAGAATGAAATTTTCAATTACAGGTTTATAATTAGCATCTGGTTTAACTACATATTCATCATACTGTTCGTGTTATGAAATCAGCTGAAAGGTAGAAAGATAAGCTTTTGTTATATCTGTACAAGTGATATCACACATCAACGTAGACAATGTTATCTTAACAGCGGAACATCAGATCTGCGGTTATCATCTCTGCATGTTATTCCTGAGTCAGATAAATTATGAGGGAAATTATGGTAAAATAAACGGGATATTATTCTAGACGTTTGTAATGAGATGGATTCACTCCTTAAGGCCTAAAGAGATCATATGGTAAACGCCTTTTTCACTTTCCGTTTAACACGTACTTTCCATTAGCACTGATCACGAGCCCTGAACAGGTTTCTTCCTCGAATTCACGACGACAAAAGACAACTATCCGAAGATTTTTTATTCACATTAATGTCAAGATAGTCGCCAGACTGAAGAACAATAGCAGTTTTATTGTCTACCTATTTAGCGCCCAATTCGAGATTGTGTGTTCGCGGAGTCGGACTTCCAGCCCCTGATGACATTATGAGCAACCGCAGGCCTGTTTCAGCAAAATACTAATTTATGCCGAAAGAAAAAACCGACTCGCTGCAACTGAAATTATTCTAAAATGAGCGAAATAGAACTACTGGTTAAGATTTTTTTATGGACATGTGAGAAGAGGTTTTACGGCTTGTTCAGATAAGACTGCCATTATATGGTGAAATAGAGAACTTGATAACTCACTCAGATTGTCTGGTGAAAGGTTACATAGAGAATAAAGAAACTTTTGAGGCATTTTTTTCTTACTGTCAGCTAAGTGTTTTTAATGAGATTTTTTTTTCAGTTATTGTTTTAAGAAATGAGAGTACCAGTAGCTTGTGAACCTTCAATGACCTTAGAATGCAGAGTAGAGTTTACCTAACACTGTAGTGGAAAGTTACATGTAATATTATGTAGCTATCAAGTTTTAATCCTGTCAGGATAAAATTTAATCAAAGCATTTAACAAAAGGGAAATTCCCAAATATTCTACATTCTATATTCAGCTATGCTTCCAAATAAAACGGATCATCACAAAACCTCTGGGTAACAAAATTTACTTTCTTTTTATCAAAACCTGATATTAATAACGATCGTTTAATTTGAGCGATTCAACAAAGTTTTCATCATAGTAGGGTTACTTACTTATAAAATTTTTGCTAAGTTTTGGGCTGGGTGATAAGCTATTGATGTCCTTGAACACAGGGGCACTCGCCGACGGTGCTAACGTCATGTTATCTGTCAAAGTCGTTTGGCTGTTTTCCGATGACGGTGACGTCGACAGTATTTTCACCCGCCGACCATCTCCACTGTAAAGATACAAGAAAAATCCCAAATTATAGAACATTGTTGAACAATACTCATTGCGATAATAGATTTAAAGGTTTCTTCCTCCATGCCATATAAGGTATGGGTTCAATAATCCAAATTATGGTAATCCCTCTGACAATTCGCTCACAAGAAGTGAAATTTTTCCCACCATAAAATTTGGCAGTAATCAAATTTATTAGAACAAAAAGCTGACAAAACGGTCCAAAATCATGGAGATAATCCATTGTTTCTTTGTTATTTTCATGATTTTAGAGAGTGACCAAATTTAATAGAACAGCCGATTGAATTTTTATAGGGGGATTGAATTCTTAGAGGGATTACCATATTACACTGGTTCAAACACTTCAATACTATTTTAGCCAAGCTAATAAAAGACCAGCATAACCTGTTAATTCGTGTGGTATTATATGATGGATGAACTTCTTCACACCATATCCATATGTTTGAAAATGTTCCCTCCTCTGATCACTATTCGGTTCAAGTTTCAAACAGTTCACCTCCATAAGAGATCCATAAATCTATCATGGGTTTAAAGAAAAGAACTTTCTTTCAGCAATAATAAATCCAGAGTTCTATGAATTTGGAGTACATTCCCATCTTGAATGATAATTCAACAATTTCAGTTATTATCTTTGGGGTAGAGAGCATCCTGTTTTCGACAGAAAACCGGCCACATAAAACTTACATAATATCATGGCGTAACATCAGATTGTAGAGTCTCATTTTTCCTGAATGTAACAATGAATGCATGGCTAACTCAGGTCATCGCAAATATCAGTCAAGGTCATCAGACCATAAAATATGAGCCAAAATTTGCATGTCATCCATTCCATTATCATCAGTTCCTGAATTTTAAATGGTTAGTCAGGAACATTATGGTTATGTTCAGCTCCTGTCTATTTACACTAGTCCTCCCTCAGTACATGTAGGACGAAACCTAGCCCATCATAGCACTGAGGAACACTGTCAAGTTTGGTGAAAATCCATTCAATGGTTCTGGAGTGGAAAACACACGGACCGGCCTCCTTAACTGGGACGAGCGTAGTAAAGATCACTCCCGAGGATCCATAAAGTAATCAGATCAAGTTTGGTGAAGTTGGAAACACATATGGACAGACACACAGACAGGCCTCCTTTAATTGGAATAACGGTAGCACAGATCACTGCAGAAGACGCACAGAGTAACCAGGTCAACTTTGGTGACAATCCGTTAAACAGTTCTGTAGTTGAAAATAAACACAGACAGACACACGGACAGGCCTCCTTCATGGGAATAACAGTAGCACTGAGCACTCAATCGCAAGGACCCATACAGAAACCAGGTCAATTTTGGTGACAATCCATTAGCAGTTCCAAATTCGAAAAATACACACACTGTGCATATATCTGTAAACAGAGGCCTCCGGTAAATATATCAACATCCATGCGTATGTAAAATAGAAGCTCCAAGAAGGTCTTCAAATGTCAAGATGATATTGTAAAAATTTGAGTCCCTATGTTGACCCGCTCTTCATTGACTAATACCAAGGGTGGACCAGTATATCCACAAATTTATACAACTTCTGTAGCCGACAGTACAGCATGAACTGGTCCAATGAGGCAATCAATCAAGCCATGAGCATAATCATAGAAACTGTCCCAGACTGACTGAACACTCTGAATTCCTAACACATGAAAAATGTATATAATCCCGATTAAGCCATTTAATCCATAGGTAAAATCCAGGTCAATAATGCAAATTCTCTGGCCCAATTAACTGAATGAAGCAGTCATTCATAAAACTCGGGGATCAAAGACTTCGGTACCGACAAAATCATGCAGGCGAGAATGTAAAGTGCAAAGTTCATGTAAGATTAGCACAATAAAACAAATCACTATCCAGGTATATAGATCGCGTAATGAAGATTAAGCACATAATCCCGCCTTTCCCGCGATTATAGTTTTCCCGTTTAATCCTACAAGTTATAATTAGTACTTTAACCCACATTCATGAGCTAGACGAGTTTGAGCTTCCCACACTGTCACGCTAAAACATGTTTCACATGTCCAAATCCGGAAGTATGTAGCTAAAAACTAGTTCCAGTTTAACGCTCTAGTAAAACGAGAGCTGATCTCCCGAAAAAAAATGTTTTAAAATCATTTGAAGTGGATTTCGATCTTTCTGGGAATTGAAGTTTGACCCCTTTGATCTGGGAGTACTGCGATATTCTGCAGATAAGGCACGACCTGGATTACATACAAAATACTGATACTACAGGAAACCAACAATGCTCCGAGGCATACAAATAAATGGTTGGGTAATTATGCGAGTGACTAAGTAGGACCGATGCAACTTTGATGAGATCTGATTCTTAGTAATCAGCGTATCGTCATGGTTACTTAGAGCGACAAGTTGCAACAAGATATCTTGAAATATTAATCATGAGAAACTGTGACGGCAGCTCCAGCAGTGATTTTTTACATTTTTTTTTCCGTGCCATCAAATCGAAGTGACAGAGAATAAGTATGTGTCAGTAGAAGAATTCTTGAGCATGAACCAATGATATGAAAGAGACGATTACAATTTTGACATCCAGAGGGAGCGCTTTGTAGCATTTGCTAAATCCTGTGCAAAATGTGACGATTTCAATCAACATCACAGAACATCATTGCAGAAATTTATGAAACAAGGCAAAATACCACCTCACTTCATGGCAAAATCAAGTGGAAGTAGCTCTCTCCTCCAAGTCTTGGGTTACTTGTTTTTTAATTACGTGTATTTAAACAAACTTACAATCCACTAATGCAGGAAATATTTAGTATATGTGAAAACTTTATTACTAGTATTTCAAAACTACACATACATGTATAAACCTGATGTGTTTTATTACAAATTGAAACTCTTCTGTTTTTCACCAGGTATGTCACTAAGATATGAAGTAGCAGGTGGAAGGCATGGAAAGTAGGCAGCCACAAGAATTGACATTTAGTATTTCAAGAATAGAAATTACATCGAAAGTAGGCGGCTGTTTTGAGCAGTATTGGTCATAAAAAAAGAGATGGCTACCACCTTTAATTATCTGTATTGCTCAAATGAACTGTCACTATCTTTATATAGGTCAGATATTAATTTGCAGCAATCCAACCACATGGCAGTGTGACTAACGTCACAGGACCTATGAAATAGGGTAGCCATTAGGACTCCGAGGCAAACTGAAATCTTGGAAATCCCCCCACTCCCCTCCCCCCGTTGAAATCCTGCCTATATTAAGATGGGCACTGCCCAAGTCAGAATCACCAGTGATTTTCATCAAAAATCACCAGAAATTTTCATCAAAAGTAGGTCAGCTTAGAACTTGCTGGTAACAGTCTCCTAATGCATATTCATGCCAAAAATCAAGCTTCTAATGTCAACGGTTCTCCTTATTTTGCCAATGAAAGGATTCGGACTGACTGACTGACTGACTGACTGACTGACTCATTACCGGACAATTTGCAAATGAGAGCCTACTTCGTAGGAATAAAATTTCTTGAATTTTTAGAAGCAATACTTTGCCTCTTTCTTGAAAAAATACTTAACAAGGAAAGACACAAGAGTGAAATTATTTTAATACTGCAATTACCAGTTCATGACTATTTAGCAAATTTTAGCCCTTGCAAAAGAAATAAGAGACAATAATACTGGCAGCTCATATAAAGTAGTTCAATAGTAGGAGAGTTTAATGCACGCTGTGGTTATTGAACAGAAATACCCAATAATAGCCTCTGACAAAAGAAAACTATAATCTCACGATGCAGAAATTATCTCTTGTCTTTCCTTTTTTTTTTTTTGTCTTTCTTTATATTCTCAGTTTTGATAGTTGATATTTAGTACATGTACTATTTCATTTTTTATCACTTAATTATTCAGTAAGAACTTTTTTCCTCCGCCTTTGTGATTCGAGGTGACGAATGCATTGTCAATCAGCTATGCATGAAACGTGACCGATTACTGTTCTGAATAGGCAGGAGATGTTTATAAGTAGCTCTAGCCAACTGGCAAATATTGCACCTTCGGAGTGGGTTATAAATTATACATTGATATTGACATGTATTAACAGCTACAAATCAATGATCAGATATACACAAGGAATCATGCACTGGTACTTAAATATAGTTCTACCATCCTCATGCATGATAATTCAGTTTATGTGCATGGTGTACCCCTTGTGCGATATTTTGCTAAAAAATTGATGATGTACAAAATAATTTTCTGGTTGAATTGTTATGGTTTACCCCTCATTGTTATCAGCTGATTTTCTCAAGAAAATGAATCTGTTTCAGACCTTGCATTTGGATTGGGCTGATCAGCCCAGGCCCTATGAAAGGCCGTGTGACCATTTCAGAGGGCCTCTTTATCAGTCTGGTGAAAAGTGCTGATAAAGTATTCTAACATGCTCCACATTATAGCTGTGCGCTGATTGGTCCAGATCTCAAAACATACGAAGATTATAGCATGATAATCTTCATTTGTTTGTTGTGATCTGTTTCATTCACGTGCCGAACTGGTGACGTCTCATTCTTGAGATGTAGTGCTACAAAGCTGAGCGACGATTGGTTCATTCACTGCGCACTGGGCGGAGTTCACACAGCTGCAGCTCGTGAACGGACAGCACGCGTGAGCATGGCATGAAAACCAGTCACAAAATTCTCAAATCAAAATGGGATAAGTTGCACAAACATCATTAGGTCAGAACTAAAAGTTCAGCATACAGCAATCTGCCTTTTGCACATTATTGAGATAACAAAGAAGAGTCTGTCTGTGCAAAACTGTGACCCACTTCAGCTGATCAGCTACTAGTTCATATATTTTCAATTTGCCCTATCTACATGTATTAACCTGGGAGATTATTTTGAACCAGTGATAACTGACATACCGGTAATTTTATATGTACTATATTTTCCCAATATTCAAAGGAAGTGTCAGTATAAATAGTAATGTATAATTTGGCAAATATTACATGAAACTTTGCCAGCTACATGTATCATCAGTTCAAATATTCTCCTGAGTTAACAGATAGTGCAAAGTGAAAATAAAAGAACCAGTAGCTAATCAGCTAAAGTCACAGGTCACTGCACAGACATGCCCTTACTTATCTCAATAATGTGCAAAAGGTGGATTAAGTTTGACCAATTATCACATCAGACTACTGACACAGTTGAAATATTGCGAGCATATGTATGTCTGACATACTTCAGAGCATGGTGTTAGCCAGAGACCCATCCACCTGGCCTAAGGACAGGCAATTTCAAATTTAGACAGGCAAAAATTAGAAAATTTAACATGAGAGATGGGGAAAACTGCGAAGTACCCTGTCCAGATCTAGCAAAATGTGATATTTGGACAGGCAGATTTGATATCCTAGCCAACACCCTGCTTCAAAGGTGTAAAAGCTGGAAGAAATCACTTGCATTTCTTCAGAAAAATTTGGCTTGAGCTTTCTGACATTTAACCCGAACACTCGGGTTCAAAACATTGAATATCCAAAGACAGCTGCTAAAAGATCAAGCTAAGGTGGCATTTGAAATTTCAGGTTGACCTACATGTGAATCTTTGAACTGAAAGTAACATCAGATCATATGAACAAACCTACAAGTAAGTTCCATACAAACCTTCGACATCTGAGACTGAATCTACATTTCCATGGACTTCGGCATCGGAGCCATTTTGTAAAAGTACTTTGAATGATGACAAACCGTTTTTATGTGAGGCTAAGAGGACAAATTTCAGTTTCGTGCTTGGATCGACCGATTTACCAGTGGGTGTAAATGCCTTTTAAATGTCATATTTAGAGTCAACACTTCAACCGATCTGTGTGTTGGAACAAGAAAAAAATTCGGAGCCACTTTGAGCTCGTTTAGCGCCATTATGTAATAATCTCCAGGGACAGGCTAATTTAGTGACCTTTACAGCCAAATTTTCACATGCACATGTCAAAAGACCTAGCTGTCACTGTGTATAAGGCCAATGCAAGTGGTAGCATCATGTGGTATAATACAACAAGCTGTAGGGACAATGAAAAGCCTTAGGCTGTGTATTATCTACATATTAGCCCACAAACAAGTGGTTTTCTCTGTATTGTAGAAGGCAAACCACAAACTTAAACCACAGTGATTTTCCGATAACGTTATCTTTAAACCGTCATATCAGTCCTTGAGTTTAGATAATCAGGCTCCAAACTTTGATAACATTTATGTGGCAAGTTCATTTTTCATTTAGCTTGTTATCATATAATATATTCTAAGCAGGCCAATATATTTTATACATGTAGCTATATTTGTGGGTGATATATTTTATGTGATATTTAATGACCAATCGACCAGACCATGTAATTGATATCAATTTTAATGATACATAAACAATAAATGTTTTTAGGATTTGAACACTGATAATATAAATTTATGATCAGCTTAAACAAACCAGTGCTTTCAATAGAAGCAGCTGTCTGTACATGTACTCTAGAATTTACAACAATTTAAAAAATAAATAAATAAATGAATAAATAAAAAATCACCCCCCCCCCCCCCAATTCAGTCCCACTGTTCTCTCATCTCGCTCACCATTTGGTTTTTGCAGCAACTTCTACTTTAATTTTTCCAACCCTTATAAGCATATAATAAATTTTGATGCACTGCGAAATATGTGAGAAATCTCATATATTTTGTATAATTTCCCATTTCAATAAATTCAATCCTCCCAAGAAATCTAGCTGGTGAAATTCACTTCACCTGTTTTATGATTTAACATAAGAGAAATTGCCATGATTTGCATGAGCTCGGAGCTCCCCAAATAACTATGCATCAATAATGTTGTAAAATTTAGACACAAAAAATTAAACACTTACATGCAAGTCGAAGCCCTGCTTTTCTCTTCGTAAATATTTGTACTAGTCGAAATTCCAATAGATCGCATGGTGAACTTGAATTCATGCCACAATTCGATTGAAAAGACGGACCAACATGATAAAGCCTGCAGGCCATGTGAGCTTAGCCATCTAATTGACATACATCAATCAGCACCGATATCATAGAAATTCAAATAATATACGTACTGCACACCTCACTTATCACTATGCATATACCCTGCATGATTGGGTCTTCAAAATCAGAGCTGGGTGCAAACTGAATCAATGAAATTAAGCTTGCGTCTACCTGTGCATGCTGACGAGTTGAGGTGTGAGGAGGTGACCACAAATCAACCCATTAGGTCCATAATATCATCAGTCAGCGGGTCATGAATTCTTTTTATGAATTTATAAGTCTCTCATAAAGGCCAATACAAAAAACCCGTTGCGTGATCAGATCGCATTATCTGAACCAGAAATCAGTAACTTTAACTTTCATCGTCATTCGTCTATGTATATATGTTAATTTATATAGGTAATAAATATCTACCTTCTGACAATGAAACCTAACACTCTCTAAATATTCACCCCCTACTGAGAGAGAAAGTCGGGTCAATCTATCTCAAAATTGACAGTCCACACCATTGCTTTGACCTTAAAGGTGAAATGCAAAGGTTTTCATATTTTTCTTGTTGTGTTCTTTGAGGGTGAGCTACATGTAATGTTGGAACTATCAGTCTATTTACTTTTTTTTTTCTTTTTTTTTCTTAAGTATTTTGTCTCTTAGCAGCATTAGAAAAATGCTCCAAAATTGGTATTTCAAACCCGGCCGATTTCAGAAATGAAATCAGCAACGTCTGCCCTTGTTTGACGCTGGTTTGTGACATCACATCAGACCACCTGGTCGGACGTCAATACTTATAACGTTCGGTCTTCAGGAAGCTGGTCTGATGTGACGTCACAATCAAGGAAAGATAATCGATGCCGGGTTGTAAATCTGAATTCAGATGGGATTGGAGCACCAACGTTTTAAATGCTTCTAGCAGACAAACTACTTCAAATTAAACCAAGCGAAGAGGACAGACCGATATTTCTATTATTATCCAATCTATATAGAATATAAAAAGAATCTAAAAACCTTTGCATTTCACCTTTAATGACTAATTTTCATACCCTAAACTCTCAGTTCATGTTATAACAAGTCATTCTGTCGCAAATTCTCTCAATAATTGTCAGAAATGTAACTCAAGTGCAGTGTTTTCCATTTTAGCAACCAACAAACTTATGTGAATATTACCGACGAAATGGACTCGAATAGACCTATTTGGCAGTTGACAAAGATACATGTATACCATGGACAGTCAATGAAAATATGGCATTGCACATCTACAGAGTGTTAAGCATCTCCACGTATCACAGCAGTTTTTAATCAAAGTTTTATCAACATCTTCAGTTCTGGAAGCCACTCCATATGCAGGGTTCTTACTCTTTCACATTTATGAAATTCCATGACTTTCCATGACTTTTTTGGACAAATTCCATGACTTTTCCATGACCTTTTACCTGACAAATTAGATCAGATATTCTTCATGGACAATGGCTGCATCATGAAAATCGAAGTCGACACCTGTGTCGGAGCAAGGACTTGACTAAACGATGTCACTACTAATAATTCTCGTTACACAGCCACGATGGTCGAAAGGAGCACTTTCCTGGCATTGTTTCACATGGTCGCGTTTTCCGTCCTTCCCACTTCAGGATCTGCGCGCCATTTCCTCACAAATGCATCCTGGGAGTTTAGGGGAATTCCAAGACCAGTTATCTCCCCTGATGAAAGATTCTGGCAATTTCACAGACAACACGCGACATTCGATGAAATGAAGTTCGCGGGTCCAGGAAAATCACGTTTTCGGTCAAAAAAAATACAGAGAAATATTGACCTGGCGGACATTTTCAAGTTTCATTTTATTTTTCCATGACCTCTAACAAAATTCAATGACTTAATACAAAATTCCATGACTTTTCAAGGCCTGGAAAACATTTGTCAATTCCATGACTTTTCCAGGATTTTCCATGACCGTAAGAACCCTGATATGGTATTAATACCCCATTTCAAAAGAATACATAGATGTGAATCAATAACCTACCAAATGCCAAAGTTTTGCTGTTGGAATTATCGAAACAAAACTACTACCGCAGTTAACAGAAAATAAGAGCATTGTCCTCAATGGAAGGGGAGGTAATAAGCTCACACTTGTCTTCTACCATCTATGCAAACGAATCGGTCAGACTGGGACATCATGGACGTCATTAAGAGGGTGTCACTGGATGCAACTGACAAAGAGGGTGTCACTGGATGCAACTGACAAAGAGGGTGTCACTGGATGCAACTGACACCCTCTCGCAACCCAAATTTTTTTATTTCCCTGTATTGGCCAGCCCATTTATTGTGCCCTCTACTAACTATGCATCCTAGTGACACCCATGGACACTATACAAGTTTAGCATTCATAACTTCGAGAAAGACATCAAATAATTTGCAAAAATCTTGGAACATCAGGAACAACACAACATGTGCACTGGAGAACAATACATATATAACGTTACCTGATACTGTAAAAACGCATTTTGATAATCGTCCAATGGTAAATGAGTCCGAATTATTAAACCATGGAGTGGACCTCCATCTGTACACTCACGGAGATGACTACAATATTATCTAAGCTAAAATGTAGATGATGAGCTAGCTTCTACCACAGGCTTGACCTAACTTGTGTGTGGTCCCAGAAGCTATATTGCGGGACGTATGTACATGTACAGGTAACTTGATGTATTAAGAACAATTAAGTTGAGATAAAAACTAGGAAATCAGGCTTGTACTGCAACATAGCTGTCTTGTCTTAATTTATATAAAGATTTAGCCACAGAATCTAACGAGAATATACATATGTATAATATCTATGCATGATGAATCTTTTGCTTGAAAAAATACAAAAATATGTGGAGGAAAAAAAACCCGACGACATTGTGTCTACGAGAAATGAGCTTGACCTTTACGAGTGATAAATCTGACAATGTTCTGGTGACCTATTATCATGCAAATGTATATATACCGGTACATATAGTGTCAGACGATAATGAGAACTTCAAAGGGTACCTGTATTTATTATTTAACAAATGCAGACCTCGTAATATTACATGTACAAGGAACTGTCCATTGCGGATCAATATTCCTGGGAGACCACGTACAAGACAGATTTTGTGCGGAGACGGATAATGGGCCAATTTAATATTCAACTTAGTCTTTTAAAATTCTCCTCTGGTTCAGAATATGCTAATGGTAAATGTAGATGCAAATTTATGCATCTGTGCAAGTACAACTGTCACAGGACAATCAAAATAGAGGATTTTTTTTTTTTTTTCTATCTAGCAGTGATGTGTAACTGGAAAAAAAACAGCATTACATAATACAACCTGGTTGTCAATGCATGAGAGTTTTTTTAAGCGAATTTCATGAGTTTCTGGATATTTTGGTGCCCAGGGGACAAATGTCGGCGTTGAAACTGGATTCAAACATTCTGATTGTTGAATATTCGGAGACAAAGATCTCAGACTCAGCCTTTAAAAAACGACCGGCTGTTTAAAAACAGGATTTTTCTATTTTAACAGAATCTGTTTCAGAACAAATAAAATGGCACGATGTCCGCGTGCAGATAACGAAGGTTTTCCATCCAAAATTGTTGGTATCAGAATATCCGCTGGCCTGTACTGCACATGTTAGGCAAATATCGTGCTGCAATTAATACTCCTGCTAATAGTGTCAGGTGCTCTTCTTAATGCCCTCCCTTTGTAGTGAAATTTGAGTACAATTAAAGTTCAGTAAAGTTTAATTGGTTGCATGTCTTTGAACTGTTCAGCACAGGAGTATGTCATGGTCACAGGATTAGAAAAGGAGATTTACGATAAGGCAGGATTTTGGTCTAAACGTGGTGCAGTTGAAATAAAAAAAATTGTCTTTATTGCAAAAGAAAATATATGTACACACAATATGTGAAAGTTCTAGCTCGATGACATTATGATTACGAGTGCTCATTCACCCCCATGGCTCATTCACCCCCATGGGTTAGTTTATAGGGATAGGGAGATCGCGTGCCCTTTCTATACTACTCATCGCGCACTACTCATCGCGCATGCGCAGTCGACCCATTCTACTGTAGGGTGCAAGCCTGGCCCATGGAATCTCAGGTAGCGAAAACACCAGGTCTCTCGCCCCACCCTATCCCGCGCCACACCTATAGGGATAGGGAGATTGCGTGCCCTTTCTGAACTACTCATCGCGCACTACTCATCACGCATGCGCAGTAGACCCATTCTACTGTAGGGTGTAAGCCTGGCCCATGGAATCTCAGGTAGTGAAAACCCCAGGTCTCTCGCCCCACCCTATCCCGCGCCACACCTATGCAGTGAGTAAAGCGGAGTAGGAGGAGTAGGAGGAGGCGTCGGACACGCCACGGATTATACTAGGTAGATAGTTATATAATGAAATTGAAATCTGCAGCATGTGCTATTTCGTGAAGAAAGGGTTAGTCATTTAATCACACATTTAGACACCAAAGACCCCTTGGATCAAAATGTCATTTAACCTGGTGAAGTGCGGTGGCATTAATCTCCACTGCTGGAAAATAGTTTTGGTCCAAGGGGTCCTTCGTGTCTGAATGTGTGTTTAAATGACTCAATTTTTTAAACCGTTTTTTCCACGAAATAGCACATGCTGCAGATTCCAATTTCATAACTATAAACATAACACAATCGATCTAGAAATTTCACATATTGTGTACACATTAAAACAACTATTTTTAGGACATTTTATATTCTCGATTTCAACTGCACCATGTATAGGCAAAAATGCCACCTTATTAAAATTTATACCACCTCCTTTGAGTTCATTTAAAGTTTAAATGATCGCATGTCTCTGAACTGTGTAACACAGGAGTACATGTGGTCACAGGGTCGGTAAATTAGCACATGGTTTTGCCTGGTTCTTGTCATTTCGAGATCCATAACACGAATACCGGTGACAGAGGACACTCATATATTCATTTCTGTGTCTGAACATCAAAGTATTTTATGTAAAACTATGTCACAGACAGGAATTAATGAGGATAACGATTCAGTCTCATTTAACTTTATATAATAAAACTGTGCGATCACATTTCTGTTTCGTGAACCTCAAGTGTGGCGTAATGTAATTTGGTTGGTAATTAAGCGTAACGGAAGAAATTTAATAAATCTTTATCGCATATAATCTGATACAATAGCAGATGATTTATTGGCCCTAATCCGCAAGATTAGTTATCAAGATGAAAGTAATATAAAATCTAAGGTATTAGTGTTACCTGATGGTTGATTACAGGTGAAAGGTTCAGCAGATTAGGAAGATATATGAAAGTTGAGATGAGAATCATTGCTCTTATATTCCCGACTACAACTCCACTTCATCTTATAAGGCTAGGACTGCTTTGGTATCACTGTGTCTGTCCTACAGATTAACCCTTGCTAATTCTGTGAAGTTACCATGGCTGCATGTCATGCAGATTAATCTTATTAGCTTTAAAGCAATGCATGCAGATTAACCCCCTACCCCCCCCCCCCCCCCCCAGCTGTAAAACAAAGTTGTCGTCATATGGATGTCCCCAGTTCTACTGTAAAGCTAAAGTGGCTGTCATGAAGATTAACCATAGATCTGCTATAAAGCTACAGTGGATGTCATAAAGATTAACCATAGATCTGCTATAAAGCTACAGTGGCTGTCATAAAGATTAACCATAGATGTGCTATAAAGCTACAGTGGCTGGCATAAAGATTAACCATAGATCTGCTGTAAAGCTACAGTGGCTGTAATAAAGAGTAACCATGGTTCTTCTATAAAGCTACAGTGGCTGTCATAAAGAGTAACCATAGATCTGATATAAAGCTACAGTGGCTGTCATAAAGATTAACCATAGATCTGCTATAAAGCTACAGTGGCTGTCATAAAGAGTAACCATGGTTCTGCTATAAAGCTACAGTGGCTGTCATAAAGATTAACCGGCATAGATCTGCTATAAAGCTACAGTGGCTGTCATTTAAGATTAACCATAGATCTGCTATAAAGCTACAGTGGCTGTCATAAAGAGTAACCATGGTTCTTCTATAAAGCTACAGTGGCTGTCATAAAGAGTAACCATAGATCTGCTATAAAGCTACAGTGGCTGTCATAAAGATTAACCATAGATCTACTATAAAGCTACAGTGGGTGTCATAAAGAGTAACCATGGTTCTGCTATAAAGCTACAGTGGCTGTCATAAAGATTAACCATAGATCTGCTATAAAGCTACAGTGGCTGTCATAAAGATTAACCATAGATCTGCTATAAAGCTACAGTGGCTGTCATAAAGATTAACCATAGATCTGCTATAAAGCTACAGTGGCTGTCATAAAGAGTAACCATGGTTCTTCTATAAAGCTACAGTGGCTGTCATAAAGAGTAACCATAGATCTGCTATAAAGCTACAGTGGCTGTCATAAAGATTAACCATAGATCTGCTATAAAGCTACAGTGACTGTCATAAAGAGTAACCATGGTTCTGCTATAAAGCTACAGTGGCTGTCATAAAGAGTAACCATGGTTCTGCTATAAAGCTACAGTGGCTGTCATAAAGATTAACCATAGATCTGCTATAAAGCTACAGTGGCTGTCATAAAGATTAACCATAGATCTGCTATAAAGCTACAGTGGCTGTCATAAAGAGTAACCATGGTTCTGCTATAAAGCTACAGTGGCTGTCATAAAGAGTAACCATAGATCTGCTATAAAGCTACAGTGGCTGCCATAAAGATTAACCATAGATCTGCTATAAAGCTACAATGGATGTCATAAAGATTAACCATATAAAGATTAACCATAGATCTGCTATAAATCTACAGTGGCTGTCATAAAGATTAACCATAGATCTGCTGTAAAGCTACAGTGGATGTCATAAAGATTAACCATAGATCTGCTATATAGCTACAGTGACTGTCATAAAGATTAACCATGGATCTGCTATAAAGCTACAGTGGCTGTCATACAAAGATCAACCCTAGTTCTGTTGTAAAGCTACAGTGGTTGTCATACAAAGATCAACCCTAGTTCTGTTGTAAAGCTACAGTGGTTGTCATACAAAGATTAACCCTAGTTCTGTTGTTAAGCTACAGCGGCTGTCATACAAAGATTAACCCTAGTTCTGTTGTAAAGCTACCGTGGTTGTCATCAAGATTAACCCTACATGTAGTTCTGCTCAGCTGTGAAGTTAAAGTGGCTGACAAACATAAACCCTATTCACAAATATCCAGTTAATCATATCATAGTTATATTGTCGCTATATGACTGAAATACCACTGAATGCAACGTTAAACCCCAACTTACTCACTTACACAAGTGTCATCAAGATCAAAAGTACAATTGCAGTTTGGATGCACATCTATATCATACAGAGGATCCACAAGAACCAGTAGCCACTTACCAGTCTAAGCTTATTGAACGCTGCCTGGGGGAGGAGGCTTTATGCCTCTCCTTCCTGTCCTTCTGACTTAGTCGCCTGGCAAGTTTGGATATCCCCCCAGGCGTCTCCAACCTGAAATTCAGGAAAACATATCCATAATGAGCTAGTATAATCACATATCAAAAGATAGAAAATATCTTGTGCAACCAAAAACGGGGAATGAGAGCCTAATTGGTGCTATGGGGTACACCATTTAGAAATAATCATGTTTTATGACCTTCGATCTTGGTGCCCAACATATCAACTTCCCCTTAATGCATCCACTTCACCAAAAAAAAAAATGTTTAATGATTTCCTGATTTATCGTTCGACTTCAATCAGTTTTCTTGTTTACCATTATTCCTGAATTATGATCACACTTCACTTCCCTGACCTAGAGTATAGCACAACTAGACAATGTATCTAATATTTATTTCTAATTTTTGGGCAACAGTGGCATTTGACATATTGACAATTCTGATGTGTGACCAAGGGTTGAAATGTCAAAAAAAAAACATTACATGCAAGAACAATTGTTACCCGTCTCTTCCCAACAGTTACCTGAACGTGATAATGATATGGAATCATGTTGCTTTTGTGTTTTGTAATGTTGAATGAATGAAAAAAAAATTCTTTCAGTAAATGGAGGCCTGATTAGTTGAATTTGTGTCTAATTAATAATGCATTAATTAATCTCTTTGCAGTTTTCTGCATTCAGTTTGAAACTTTTATAGAAAAGACAAGAAAAAAAAAAAGTTTTGGTGTGACAGGTAATATATTTTTTCTACCTGCTTCATGCAAAAAGTGCCTGTCCAAGACAGGTGAACAGGTGTTAATTTCGAGCCCTGGCACGGACATATGCATGATCCAATACATGTAGCTAACCTGGTAAAATTGAGGGAAATCTGTGAATTTATTAAAAAGTTGAGGAACTAAATAACAAAAGTTGAGAGGAGCTATAGGAGGAGAAGACTGCGAATTGAATACGGCTTTGCCAGCTCTAGCTCACGTAGCCCAAAACTATGATCAAATAAAGAAAACTTATTCCAGCAATTATCTGAAATAATGCCCAGTGGATATTGCTGTTAAATATACAGGTACCTGTGACTCCAAATCGGAGTCCTGAATTGCAGCTTAAAGTATACCATGATAATAAAATATATAGTTTATTTGTCTTCTGATCACTTGTTGAGCTAGGGAAATTCGATATGTACAAGGATATTAGCAGGTTCAGTAAGGATGGGAAAAACAGCTTATGTTTGGACTCCAGAAAACGTTGTTTTTTTTAATATTTGCGGGAAAAAAAATCCATAACTCTTTGTTTACACATATATCCGTGCAAGGTAACATTTACTTAATGTCGGCTTAGTTACAGACAGTGGTGCTACTGTGAATTGAAGAATTTGTGTAATGGCATTACCCGGCTTAATGATAATCTCCACTTTAGTGCCTTTAGCTCTACTTAAGAGGTCATGAAGGTCTGACATAGCACATTTATATCACAAAACATGGTTGATTTTTCTTTACATTATAAGGCAGGTCAGGCTGACTCAAGAAGCCAGATATACATTTTTATTTTCCTGAGTACTAAATTTTAACTATCTGACAAAGATATGGGTATGAATCTCATTAATACAACAATTATGTCTGATGTATTTCTTTCACAACACCACAACATTTTCTCCATTGACAAGATTTGCCATAAACAGATTTGACATCTGAATCGGATAAATCAGAAGCACTAATTAGACGCAGTGAAATCCAATAATTTAATCACATGACATTAATTTGAGTCCGAAATGGGCTGATCACATTATAATCTCGTTACTAGTCAGCATGGTTTTAATTATTTTCAGCTACGTAGGTAATAACTATATACAGGTGTATATATCTTAATAGCCAACTATCTTTAGGTGGAGATGAGGAGAAGTGTTTAATTCAGTAACTGTCTTCATCAATCTACATGTATGTGTAAAATACATTCCAATCTGTACACTCACTGACGGCCAGACATGTTTCATATGTCAACGACACTCTGCAGTGTCAGTCATCTTCACATTTCAAGTTAAATACTACACTAACGTTCCATCATTTACCTTGACCTAATGAATAGGGTAAATTGTTCCAAACTGTAAACGCACGTGATGTCATATAGCCAATCAAGATATGAGCTTGCCTACACCGTGCAGTGAAGATTTTCTTTGATGTCTGCCCGTGTGATTTTCAAACATGGTGGATGTATTGATGTTCATTTCCTTTAAATAGCCAATCAAATTTAAATTTTAAAGAGGTCACACAGATGCACTTCTCCTAATATGGACCACAGAATATTTATAGAGCTATGACATCACCAAACCTGTATTCTGATGAGATAATGTGTTGTGTTCAGCCCAGGCAAAACGTGTAGTGTTTGACTTGGATGTGCGAAGATGATGGATGTGTACGTGCTGTCCAAATGTATCTAGATGTACTTCAAATGAGCTGGACTGTACGTCAAATAACCCCAGGTCAAAATTAAAATATTGTTTGATTGGACTAAGCCTTCCACCCACAAAAATGTCCCTATCCAAAAAAATTTATTGATTTTTTTTTTCTTTCTACAATTATATTTTTTAATCCTCTTATAAATATTATGTTACCTCAAACAAATAACTTTTTAATTTTGGCCTAAGTTCCACAATTTGTGTCATAAAAGGCATAATTTGCAATTTTTTATCCATTTTATTTTACTTTTATTTATTCAATACAAATATGAATTTATTCATTATTCAGCTCAACACATTTCCACGGAGAAATTCTGTTTCAGTATTAGATACTATGACCGCAATAGAAGAAGCTTTGCAATGTCACAAAAGCGTGATGTCTTCAATTTCTTGACATCATGTTCGAGAGAGAATGACGTGAAGCACCTGTGGTGCTACATTGTACATGTTTCTCAGTAAGCCGAGATACATGTGGTCAATGTGACCCCAGGCGGGAATATCTTATCCACAATAACATTACTGTCAGAGATTTATTTTTCATATATATATTTTCAACTAAAAATTGCAACTTCCACCTCTAAGTTGGTAATAGGTTTGTAATTTGCAATACATTTGAGGTCAATATATATGACACAAATTAGCTCTCTGAAATTATGAATACATTTATACTTTTGAACAATGTGACATTCAAACAATGCAATTGATCAATTGGGGAGAGAGAGAAAAATACTAGACAACATATTTAGTGTTGAAAAAAGTAAATATATATGCAAGTTATTTACAGTGATCTATACTTACTCGAGTCAATGTCAGCAGTATAAATCTCCTCGATAGTATATCCATATATAAAATGATCCACATTTGGGCAGCGTCCAAGTTTATGGCCAGGCAAAAACATGCATTGAAGTTTGAGGGATTGACATTCCGCATAAAAACGTAACTCTAGCTGAGGAGTGTTTTTTCCTTTCTCTCCCACAATGGAATAATGCTAACAATCAACAACAAATTTGGCATGATATTAGCAGAAGAAATCCCATATTCGGTGTTGAAGATGAAAATCCACAAACACTCGAGAACTTCGTAATCTCACTGAGGAAAGATTGTGCTCGATGTTGTGTAAGGAATCTTAGTATGAAGGGCACAAAGTCTGAGTCGAACGTTTGATCCACAAATTCAGCCTTTACTGATTGGAACGACGACCTACATGTTGATCAGTCGAGAAATAGGAAGGCAGGTTTGAACCTATCCTCCCGCCTTGTGTAAATCCTTTACCAGCAGAAAAGGTGTAGGGCTATTCTTATGATAGGGGCTGTTTAACTACCACTCCATTGTCAGACCTCTCAGACTTCACGATCTTCTGAGAGACAAGCGACACCAATACAATAAGTCTAAATCTATGGTCAAATCACAGATCGTCCAAACAGTCTTTATGGGACTGTCTCAACCGTGCAATCAATAAAGATATGAATATTTATAGCACCTAGACCTCCCAGTGTTACACCTGATAGTGTTAAGTCATCCACATGGAGAAGTTGTTTTTTTAGACTGTCAATAGACCATCAATATTTATATGCTTTGATCAGGCCTTTATCTATTGCATTTCAATAGGCTTCGTGTGTGCTTAGAATGGCTAGCATTTAGCAGTGTTAATTGTACTCAAACATCGACTCAAACCTGACGTAGTACAGTAATATTAACCTTTGAATTGTTTCTAATACTTGTTTCATTGGAAGTAGAAACTTATAAAAAGTTTCTTAGATAGGCATTTAGAAGTTGGTGTATATAACAAGGCTGTGCTATGGATCTTCTTTATTGCTGTGGAGATACTTCCAACTTTTTCAAAGCTAATGGATCATTAGCTTTAAAAAAGTTTACTGCATTCATGTGAATTGAATGTGTATATATGTAACAATGACTTCTCATTTGGAATGACATGATTTTAGGCTCAGTTTCCTGATACTTGTTCGAATCGCGCGAATAGAACTCTTCCCCCCCCCCCCAACACCACATGTCTGATAAAAAGAATATTTTATTAAAATGACCACTTGTCAGTCTATACTTGGAATGTACAAGTGAAATCTTACCTTTTTTCATATTCTCCATGATAAACCATGTTCTGAAAAGAAAGTAGATACAAATTATTATATTGAATTGTGAATCTGCAACAATTGATTATGGTTATGATGACCCATCATCTGCCCAATCTGACCATCCAGCATACATAAGTAATTTTAGTTCATTCACTTTAGTATTCAGGCACTGCCCATTGCTATGAAGACAGAAAAACACTATCACAGCGGGGTAAAATTCCAAATAGCACGCCAAATCCCCAGTAATATATTGACATAATATTTTTTTAATTTAAATTTTTTATAATTCCAGATTTGTGAAAACAAACTTAAGAAAATGACAACATGTAGAGTCACTTACAGCTCTAGGAGGAGTCGTGTAGAATAACTGTGCGGTGTGTTTATTTAATGACTCTTCTCCACCAGGTGGCACTGTATCCGTGGAGGTCGTAGATTCCGTGTCATCATCAAACCGCCAGGCGGGACCTGTAAGACATAAATGTCAGATGACATGAGAATTCGTGGAGGGAGTAGTTCGAAATGTAGGACCGATGGCATCTGTTCTGACCAACAGAATCTATTTCTTCACTGACATGCACTGACCGTTGTCCGCCCATATATGTACTACATGTATAATAAGCACGAGATAACAGACAACAGTGATTTTCAGCTAAACTAAGGCTTGGACAAGGCAATCTTACACCAAGTATCAACCTCATTTGTCCAGCAAACGTTATAGTGTGCTAGATGATCCGGATTCAATTATTCAATCACAGAGAGAGAGAATTAAGCTTTACTGTCGTGTTCAGCAATATTTACATTTCCAGTAACATTTCCAACCAAAAAATCGGGAGAAGATCAAATTTATGAAGATACATGTAATAGGCCTACATTAAATTTCTTCATTATTTGAATGATTTTAGGGGGGTGATCAAATTTATTAGAACCGATTGAATTTTGTTCACAAAATTGGGGATGACAGAATTTTGATAAGAGCACTGAGTTATTAGAAGATTTAATGTATCTATTTATCTATACTGTAACTCGGAGAAAAATTACAGTAAATGCTCTAAAAATTCAATCACTTTCAACATTCAATCTCCCCAACATTTTGTCTCCAATTTTGACCAACCACTCTAATAAAATTGATCACCAGGATGAGTGAATAAAATTTCACGTCATTTTCGACAATATTTCAGTTATATCGCGACGAAAACCCCCCCCATCTGAATGTAAGAGAAACTACATGTCACATAGATCAGTTCTGTAAATGTTAAGCCCCCACAAGAACTGTAGTTCAATCACAAGAACTGAAATTTCCCACTATGAAACAATTTATTAGAACATGAAGTTGACAAAATGGTTCAAAATCATGCATATAATCCATTATTTCTTTGTTATTTCAATGATTTTAGAGGGAGATCAAATTTATTAGAACAGCCGAATGAATTTTGTCCTCAAAGTTAGAGGTGAATGAATTTTGATAGGGAGTATGAATTATTCACCGTATGGTATGAATGGAGTTTTATAGAAGCAACAATGCATCATGGGATAGCTTTCAGTTTGAAAGCAGATGATTGGACAGTTCAAATTTTCAAAATGAAATCGGGAATTTTGATTGGCCGGTGCCAAAATTCCAGCCAATAGTAGAGTTTCTTTCATTCTGATAAATTTTATCACCCAATAGTTTGGGGTGAGAAAATGCGCTTCTAATATGACTGAATTATCAGAACGTAGACCTACCACTGTCATTTTGAGATTCTGTTCAACCTTGGCATCAAAAACATCCACTCCAGATAAAATATGACAAAGCTGTAAATATCCCCCCACACTGCAATACTTGATATCACTTGATGTCATTCTCCTGAAGCACAATGTAATATTCAGACCCCCCCTACAGTTCACTATTGGTTACCTATGATACAGGCTGCACACAAATGACAATATTACTCAAGCAAACTCATAAATCATTGATAATCTCTGGAATCATGTGAGCTAGGATTTACACACCATGGATATTCACATTTGGTCACACACATAATTGGTATCATCAACCTTTATTTTTGGTAGAAAAGGATAGATACTTCTGTGGGAAGCTATTGTGTGAGTCTTTGTGCAGCTGAAAAGGCTCTAGCCTAGATACATTATTGTCCCTAGACTTGGCTATTGTATACATGGTCTCGTGATAGTATGAACCTAGAAAAGACATAAGAATCGAAGTTTTGAAACACTTAATAATATCATTAATTAATGAAGGAAGTGAGTGAGTGAGTGAATAGAATTTAACGTCGCTTTCAACAATATTCCAGCTATATCACGACGAATCAACTAAGCACCACCCAGCCAAGTTGCATTCCTGCTACTTCAAAAAAGAAATCTTTGAAGCATGGAACTAGACACCCTCCATCCACCTATTAATTAATGAAATAATTATCACCCCAGAGAATAGCGCTTGCAAAGACATCCATTTTTTTTTTTTTTTTCAACTGTTGCAATGTACAATGAAACAGAGAAATCAACCACACCAGCCAAGGATTATGTTAAAATGTCATTCACAGCAGATTCACACAAAGCATATCAAGGGGAATAACTCTGGCTGTTAAAACTACCACAAAACCAGATCAACAGTTCCTTGTGGATGAGATGCCAATGCTGTTGTTGTGGTCATACTCATATAACTTAGCTATGCGAATAATCAATGAAAATACCACTTAACATGTTAATTGCTCTGCTGTGGTTCGATGTCAGAGCGTAAACAAATATTTACAACCATATAAATATTCTGTCAGTCAAGCGTGTAATATCTCAATTATATACCGCATATATATTATAGCGCTTATTTGTAGGGGACAACAATCAAGTGAAGATTCTCAATATCATTTTACTGTGGACTTAATATTAGATCAGTGATAACAAATACAGTTAACCTTAAACAACTAATTCAATAGGGTAAATAATTCACACACCTTGAAACTATAATCAGACTACCTCATAAATTTGATCACTCGATCAATTCTGGAGAAATAAAATACAGAAAACAATAAAAAAACATGGGGCCCTGCCTGATAAATTGAGGCCTTTTGGGGTTGCAAATTTATTGAGGGGTGGCAGAATTATACCAACATTGCAGACTACATGTACACACAAATTTCAACTTTCAGCCAAATATATTGGATACATAAGCTCGAATGCAATATATGAGGGTCGGGCGAGGGTTAGTTTTGGAGATAGAGGGTGGGGCTTGGTGCCCGGGGGTGAGGACATACTCCCGAGGGTAGTGTAAACTCCTGGAATACATGAGGGTATGGGGTAGGGCGAGGCTTAGTTTAGGAGATATAGGGTAAGGGTTCAGTGCCCTGGGGGTGAGGACATGCTCTTCGAGGGTAGTGGAAAGTGTTCTGACATGAAGACCATGGAAAGCTCCCTGCACATGAAACAACCACACTGACCACTACATGTCACCATCTGTCAGTCTGAGGAACCACAAGGTCAGAAATTCAATTCAATTCAGGAAATTGATCTCTGTTTTTTTTTGTTTAATATGGTAAGTTAAATGTGTGGACACAAAAAAGGTTCATGCAAAAGCTTTAGGGTAAATCATCACATTTCAACCTCTGATTGATAGCACTTAATTTCACATGTTTTAGAATTCCCCCGCCGCCCCCCCCCCCCAGAAATTCTGCGTAACTGTAGATTAAGCTCTGCGTAACTGTAAATTAAACTCTCACAATTTCCTATAATTTTCAGCACTTAAATCTTTCTGTTCCTATAAATTTGATTACCACAATAACACTGGGAGAGGAAGAGGGTCTCTGATTGACTTTAGTAGAGAATATTCATAGTATTAAAGACTTCATGAAGAATTTATGTGTTCCACTGAGGTGATTCTAGTCAAAGGGGCTTTCAAAATGTTCTTTCACTGCCCTTCCATCGCTCTGTCCTTTCATCATAAATTATACTTGACCATGTCCAGATCATATCTTGACTTATGCTTCATCATTCTCCACAAAAGTACACACATCAATAGGTCAAGTCAAGATCATAGATCAACGTTCAAAACTTCGGGGAAATAGCTTGGAAGTTATTAGGGCAATGAGCAATATGGCCATTGTGACAGACTCATCACCCTGTCATGATTATGGTAAGCCCTCCCCAGCTGCCTCAGGGGCCTTACCTAATTGGTAATGAACAGGTAGAAATATGCTAAGGCTGGCAGCATCTTCATATCCAAGTCCACTTCTCCGTTGCAACTTCGAATTAGCCTTGATATCTCAGCCCACCAGCTTTGTTCAAAAGAATGTATCAATAGACACGAAACGTCGTTGACCTCAAATCAATTGGAATTTTGAAATGGACCATATGAATGGGTTATTGATTGTCCGTCTTATATATCTGGCCACACCTTATATACGGCCATATTTGAAGGAATGACCTAAAGCCCGGCGCGCACGAGAACTATCAGCTGAGCTAGCGGCCTCAGTTGCCTGTCAGCTCAAGGGCTAGCTCTCGTGTGCAGGCAGTTTTTGGTGAGTTTTTGGCCTCGCAAGGCCGGGAGAAAAATATCAAACTTGTTTGGTAATTTCGCATCGCGAGGCCAAATCCTCAGCGTGTGCGGCGAACGTAGGCTAACAGCTCAGCCGTTTTATTCGACAGGCCAATGAAACGCATCTTCTTTTCACGTGATTTATACGCACGACTGTTCAAAATGGCCATTTTTACGCGAGCCCGGTCACATGAAAGATCACATGATCTTAAAGAGGGTGTTTCGTGGGAACTGAAATCAATTCAGTGAACCTTTTGCTCACCGTCTGCGCTGAAACCACACGAGGGCTAGCCCCTGAGCTGACAGGCAATTGAGGTCGATAGCTCTCATGTGCGCCGGGCTTAACTATTGAGAGAATACGTCATCCTACACACAGTCATTGGGTAGGTTCTGTTTACAACTCGAGTTTAGGTGGGGAGATCAATCAAGAGTAATTCAAAGTGTAAACGGAGAAGAAAACTTGGATACAAAGGTGACTAGAAGAGACACCATAGCTCAGTCTATCAAATTTATACTCTCTTCCGAATAATGCCAACCGGCTGTACAGGTCTTCATAACTGCACTTACCTAATAGTTGATGTGATAGATAAAGCAACATGTTTCCATACTTCTCCAGGTAAAATCAACACAACTTTTAAAGTACACCTGACACTCTATATAAATGTAGAAGAGCAGCTCCCACCCTGTAGCTTTGACTACTTCTGGTGGTAACCCGAGGCTTTCTCCGACACTCGAAATAAAATGAATGCCTTGGAAAAGGCTGACAGTAGGAAGTTAGCTACATTTGTATTGGGTTCCTCATGCAAAGTGTTGTCTCACTTGTTATTATTAGAAAGTTTGTCTTATATGACTAGACGTTCAGCTCGATCACCTGAACACAGACAATAAAGTGAAATTATTCAAGGTAAAGACATGAAAGACGGGAGTAAAGCCCTGTATGCACAAACAGTACAATAAGGTTTAAATAACCTCCGAGCTCCATTATTTGTTTCCTTCGATATTTTTTTTTCTTCAACCATACCCGCTAAATCGTTTCCCTTTCATGGTTCTAAAAAAGATGTAAATCGTGCAGCATGTGACCTGAAAAAATTAGACTTACATCTGGTTACTTCATCCTAAGGGGACTCTAAAACTGGCAGCTTGTGTCAGCATATTGCACTTTTTCTACCATCAGAGCAAGTCTTTTCTTTCTACAGAGAGCCAACCAAGACAGCTATGGTCCCCGATCTGTCGAAAACTTTTTCACCGAGGGTTTTATCAAGGGTTAATGAATTATTCACCCAAGATAGGTTCTCGGCCATAAGCAATATTTCACGCTTTCTTACTAAATGAAGCAAAAGGTCATTCGCCCGACAAAAAAAAAAAAGACAAAAAAAAGAGAAATCAAAACGAGTAAAAAAGAACTGATTAAAACTCCTTCTTTTGTGTCACTCAGTCTACTTTTAAGTCTGTTGTCTTCCTCATTCCATCGGTAGCTCACCGCATTCAGATCTATTTTTAAAATATTACAGGACTGCAGGTCGAGTTAACGACCCATCTGAAGGTGAACGACACCTGCTAAATTACATTTACTCCACTGTTACATGTAGGTGGATTCACGCCAGACTTGACGCGGATGTATCTACATTATTCGCTTTGGGAATTAGATCCAGATATCTAAATTTAGACCAACTTCCTTTATCTAGGCTATAATTAGTTTAATTAGGAACATCAAACTGCTACTAATACAACACTGGTTCGTGGTAAATGTTTTAATAATTTAATGGAAAAGGTCCTATTTTTCACCCAGAAAGAATTAGGTGAGCAACTTTATTGGAACAGGACTGTAGCTGAGAAAATAGAATAAAACATGTACGATCATGTTCCTGATAAACAGTGACATCAACTTTTACTAATCACTCATCAGGGTAAAATAAGACGAACAATGGATAAAGAAGTAGGTGGATCACCGTACTTGTGGACACATTTAGGAATGCATCCTGTATCACTGAATTTAGGGAAATGAGCCTGTTTTATGTTTGTAAAGCTGCTCATTAATTAGACTTAATTCCCCCAGTCAAATTTTCTTTAACCCTACCTGGCCTGGGTCGGAGGGGAAAAGTGCCCCCCTAGTGAACTTTTCTCTGCTGCTCCGAAGCGACAAAACCGAGGAGGCTGAAACTTGGTGACTTTTAAGCTTATCTTATTGGGGTCATTTTGGGCCTATTTTCATATACTCCCAGGCAGAGGATCATGGGTAAATTCAAAATGACGGCCATGTGGTATCCGCGAAAGTCGTGTTTTCCAATCTTTTCTTCACATTTTCCTTGCCTAAAAGGCCTTGAAAGTATATTATTTATGCAAAACTAATTATTCCCTATTTTATTAGATTTTTTTCCAGAGAAAAATCTGAAAAATGAAAATTTTGAAAAATCGACCCCAAAAAGGCCGAAAAATGGCTTCCGAGAAGATGATGTCATGGCGGCCATCTTGGATTTTTTTACATTTCCCGGTAGAGCTTGAACCCAATATAATGTGCGGCAAGTTTCAGCGCTCTAGTCTTAGTGGTAGAGAAAATATATAGGGGGGGGCACTTTCCGCCCCCCCCAGGCTGCGATGCACTTTAAATCGCCCAGGCCAGATAGGGTTAATTTACCATATGAACAAGAATTTATATACTTCCTTTGGAACACGAAATAAAATTTGGATTGGGGGGGGGGGGGAAGGAATGGGGGTGTACCACAAGCATAAACTCTAACACAAAAAGCATCCTGTGTCATCCAACCATTGAATCTGAAAGACACACATTTCAGTGAGACCTACATGTATTTCATGTTGGGACAGCTGATAATACATATAGTTCTGTTATGGTACATTCCAATCTTTAGTTTACTTTTATCATATTTTGAGATGTCTGGACAGTATTGACAGGAAATTCAGTCTGTTTTGAAATATTCTGAAAATCACCATGTCATAACTTTATTGGTGTGTGGAACTGAACACTCTCCTAACAACAGTATCTATTTACTTTTTCTTTGGAATAAAGCTTGGTTAAATCTATTAGGTAAGTTGTTAAGAATTTGAGCCAGCAGCTGGCAAACATTTGAAAGTTGACCAAATGTTAAAACAGAGTTATGAAATTGTTCATCAATATTCAATCACCCCATCAATATTCAATCACCCCATCAATATTCAATCACCCCATCAATATTCAATCACCCCCAATCTTGGAGACAATTAAAATTCAAACCTGTGGCCCTACTAAATTTGATCACCCTCTAAAATCATCGAAATAATGAAGAATTACTGGATTGTATATTCATGGTTCTGACCTGTGTTTTTACAACTTCTAATAAATTTGATCACTCCCAGATTTTATGGTAAGAAATTTCACTTCTTGTGACTGAATTATTATAATTATCCTGAAAAATAATCAATTTATACTTCCAGAAAAGCACTAAAAGGCTACAAGACACAAATATCTATCTAATTGAGAGAAAAAATATCATTTTTTAAGTTCTGGAAAGCTAGTCACTTAAAATTTTAAACTTTTGTCAGTCTGGAAATGCAGTCAAACTGTGAAATCAAATTCCAACAGCAAGATTGCAGGAATGTAAAAAATACTACTGGTATACAATTGTCAGTTTGGTCCCTCAAAAATACAGTCTGTACAATTTGAAACTCTCACAAGGCAGACATGGAGAGTTTACCTACCTTTTCAAAACACAACCTGGAGCGAAACGGACAAAATCACGGGTAACAGTACTATTCAAGCTTACACTATAAACATCTCAAAGTTTTCAATAATCCAGCCTTTGCCTCAAAAGTTCTTCCAGCCTTTTCTCTACTCCAGTGTTCAGCCCCACACATGGAAAACTGAAGTGGTAAGACCTATCAACTCTGGAGCATGGTGAAGGACACCTAATCATTGACAGCACTCTCTCTGCCTTGCCATACTCACAGACCTGTCAAGCTCACCTTATGTAAACATATATTAGCAATAAGTTATCATGCCCAGAAAACTGGAGATCCATTTACACAGTGTGGGCTCAAGAACATGGAGAAAACCCAATATTGTCTTTGTCTATATGAATGTGACTGGCTTCTTCTCACCCATGAGGTGTGAAATGCTTCGTCAAAGCCTCTTTTGACCCATTTTTTTTTCTCTCTCTTCCACAAAAAAGGTAACAAAGCTAGGATATATGAACAATGATCTTTCTTTTTGGTATAAATCCATTAAATGCATTTTTTTTTTGGTGAAAAAAACAACAAAAAAACGAATAACAATATCGAAACATTCTAAAAAATTTCCACACATTACTTCTACAAAATAAATAGACAACCATTGTCAGTTGGCTTTATATGCATATATGCTTACAAACAATGAGAAAAGAAACAATGCTACTCAGTAAGGCTCATTAAACTTAATATATGTAGTTCGTTTATCATCACATGCTCACCAGGACAGGGGAATGGACGGGCGGATTTTATCTTTTATTTCTACTTTTAGTTGGGCACAAGATATTCTGTACGAAATATGCATTGAAACAAGCTAACAGGTGAACTAAATTTCGTTAGTAGAAAAAATAAATGAATTTTTGTTCTCTAATTCATCTTTGAATCACGAACAATCGTATACTTCTGATGAAGCTTGTGAAATGTGACTTTCCATGCTTGTCGGCACACGTAGCTAAAACAACTTGTTTTTGACTTGCGATGCAGAACTAAAATAATAAATAAAACGAATCTCCGGGGCGGAGGCAAAATTAGGGGCAGGCAGTGATGATAAACGAATTATTAATTGTACTGATGCTAAACATCACTGTAATTTAGATTGATATCTGAGCTTAACAAACTTATCTCCGATTGTAAAAAGACATGGAATTAGCCATGAGATGACTAAGTCCATATGGTGGAAAAATTGCTTTGTGTGTACATAAGAAAATGAAATAAAATTTGCTGCATTCTGAAAGGTGTAAAAACAGGTCTGGTCAACAGATCACCATACAGGGGTCCCCACCTTGCCCCGAAGGAGAGTGCCGCTCTGGTGATGATCTGTTCGAGACGAAACAATCCGCCTAAACAAGCACACAGCCCTGCAGGGTCAATGCTAACAGGCTTCTTAGACAGGTCGAGAAGAAAAAGGTGATAGAGTTCACGGTTACACGTGAGAAATACCTCTGTGGAGAATACCACGAAAACAAAGAGGAAGGGGAACAATAAGCATGTAGGAGCAACAAAAAAAAAATAATAGAAAGGAAAACAAGCTATCAGCAAGAATGACAAGCTATCAGCAAGAATGACTAGTATATTGACAAATATCTAAAAATATATAGGACATATAAATGCAATGAGATCTTCGTATGTAGGATTTTACAGCTGTCACTATTTGGAAAGATAAATCCAGATTATGATCCGACAGTCCTTCGTTTTTGAGGAGTGTGATCACATCACACTCCTAAAATTGATCAATGCGAGTGGAAAATACATCCCTTACAACAATTTTTCTGCATGCTAAAAGCCTCCAGGAATGTGATTTACACTCCTAGTATCATACATTGTACTTGGGGAGTGATTTGCATCACTCCTGCATTGCACGATCCTGTTGTGTTTTTTTTGTATATTTTTTTCAAAAACGGGGGACTGATCAGGCGAGAAATTTTTGTCATCACTCAAAACATACTCAACATTATTTGTACATGTATACCTTAATGATCTGCCCGGAAAAAATCGAAACGATTGCACGATTTATGGAGAATCTCTCCGCAGGAACCTGTTGTTGTATAACTATAAGTGGTCGTGAGGTATACAGTTGATCAATTGAGAGATAATATATATGTATTTATCCCATCGTCAAGGCAACGCATCACCAGACCAGACCAGCTACTAATGGTAGGGAGTCAATAATTAATGTATATGCACCAAAGCTTATGATGGATTGTGGTAGTCATGCAGTCACCACCCCATCAATAGAGTGTAAATCATCGAGACAATGACTAAGAGCTTGCTATTGTATATCAAAGAGCTGTCGCCGGAGTATATATACAATTATGTACATACACAGATGTGCTCACCATTACCTGGAGCTGTTGGCGTATAAAACCTTTGGGATTAGAATGATAACAGATTTCCCATTATGCAACCAACTGTACATCTAGTTGTAGGAATGAGATTAAAGAGTCTGTGGGCTATCTTGCT
The DNA here is from genome assembly GCA_036873755.1 of Hanleya hanleyi. Lineage (NCBI taxonomy): Eukaryota > Metazoa > Mollusca > Polyplacophora > Lepidopleurida > Hanleyidae > Hanleya > Hanleya hanleyi. The sequence continues at coordinate 169,983 of JAVTVY010037835.1, forward strand.
TGCCCACAGCCAGCATCATGTATATCTATTTGCACACTGCAAAATAGTGCACTCTGTATCCATGACCTGTTGCGCCAAGAACCTAAATCAGCGAGTGAATAGAATTTAACGTCGCTTTCAACAATACTTCAGCTATATCGCGACGAACCAACTAAGCACCACCCAGTCAAGATGCGTCCCTGCTACGAACCTAAATCAGACAGTGGATGGTCATGTGTATTGCGTCTATGTATGCGTTTGGTCTGACCAAGCTACTTGGCCAATGAATGTGCTTCGATTGTTTAAGCGAGCTGGCTAGCCTAGATAGAGACTGATAATCTCAGCAAAACACTTGAAATACACAAATGGGTTTATGGATGCACAGTGTAGTGCAGTAAATACACAAACAGATCTTATGGGTGCAGGGCTGTCACTAACTTTTGAAGTAGCAAGTGCAGGATATGGAAGTAGGCAGCCACAAGAAGTGTCATTTAATGTTGGAAGTATAGAAATTACATGGAAAGTTAAGGCAGCTGTTTTTGGCTGACTCGGTCATAGTAGAGAGCGAAAAAGGGATGCCTTCTAATGACACCCCAGGGGCGCACAGTGTACTGCAGTAAACACTCTAATAATGCAATCACACCATTAAAATTTAATTAACTCTGCTAGATTACAAACTACATAGATCAGGTATTTTCTTCTTCTATCATTTCATCAACTATCTGCGTTCCAATATATTTTATCTCCCAAATATTTTTGGGTGTGTAGCTGACCTGTATGGAAGCGAATTATAACAATGTGTGCCACTCACTTGTATGATACAGAGAAAAACAAGACACAGACAAGCACATCTACAAGATACAAAGTATCCAGAGAGAAACAAAAAGTTTGAAAATCCAACCAGATACAGCCCTCGCAATTAGCCACGGCAAACGGCAATTGCCGTGGTAAATGCTGGGGTAAAATCACTTCGCGTCGGCAGTTTTTTTGCCGTGGGTCGTAAAGTGATGTTGTTGTTGTTGTCAGTAAACAACATACGGTCGATGGTAGAATACCTCTCCTTGAACTGGCTTTTCTTGCTAATAAATTTGGTTTTAATAAACGAGACAGCTACTGGTGCTGTGGTTGTTTGATTGCATAATTTGGA